>ONZH01027316.1:0-264335 GCA_900303285.1 Rhinella marina
GAATTGATGCTGCTTTGAAGACAAAGGGTGGTCACACCAAATATTGATTGGATTTAGATTGTTCTTTTGTTCATTCACTTTGCATTTTGCTAATTGATAAAAAAAGCCTGTTAACACTTCTATTTTGCAGCAATCCAACACCTGCTAAGAAATTTTGCACAGTACTGTATATAATAAAAAATAATACACGCAGCTCACAAATAACACTGCCCAATCAATAAACCAGGAAATAAAACTGCAATCTTTATAACTGCCTTTACTTACATTTCAGCATTATTAGTTTCGCAATCTCCAGGTTTCCAGGCCATCAGTACCAGTGGCCCCTTCTTCAGTAATGACAGGAAATGCACCCTGTTCAACCACACAGATGACACATCCCTAAAACCATCCCTGATTTGCATTTTGGGTATGTTGGGTCTCATGTATTTGTTTACTTATCTGTATCCAGTGGTAATCTGCTCTATTATATAAAGCAATATGCTAGGAAAGGTAAGATAGCAATCTTAAGGTGGTCCTACACCCACAATAGTTGGCCAAAGAGCTATTCCTCCTCCAGATTCCCTCCCTACACACAAATACACTTGGATCAGCCAAGCGTATATGTGTTCTGAAGGCAGAGAGGAAAGTAAGCCATTGTCAGACACCTCTGGTGGCAGGTCATCTCCAGTGAGAACAAAGGATTGGGTATGTAGAAATTCCCCTTTTTCCTTTTTTCTTATACCTCAAAAAATCTGTTATGGGAGAGTCAGGTGGCTCCTCATATACATAGGACAGTTGGTCTCACTGAACTTAACATTGTTCTTATATAGCATATGTGTCCTTCTTTACTATTCTTGGCTCGACATATCCAGAGAGTGAGGTGGGAGATTACCCTCTTTTTGTGATTTTCTGTCACAAGATGTCTGCCCTACATGTGTCTATGTGTGGCCACCAAGGGCCTAGATGGGAGTTGTAGCCTCTTAAAGGTTTTGCTAAGATATTGTGTTATTGTATTGAATTTGTATTGTGGTAGGGGTAGACACATTTGTATGTGTATGAGCACCATTATGATGAGTTTTTAATTTGTTAAACCCAAAAGAAAAACTCCATGTTTATCATGATTATTGAGTTCAAAAACACTCCTTTCTGACAGAAATGTCCCTTAACCCCTTAATGACTAGGCCATTTTGCACCTTCGTGACCAGGCTTATTTATTTTTGAAAATCTGACATGTATCACTCTATGTGGTAATAACTTTGGAATACTTTTACTTATCCAAGCCATTCTGAGAATGTTTTCTCGTGACACATTGTACTTCATGACAGTCATAAATTTGAATCAATATATGTCACCTTTATTTATGAAAAAATCCCAACTTTACAAAAAATTTTGAAAAATTCACAATTTTAAAAATTTCAATTTCTCTGCTTTTAAAATTGAAAGTGATACGTCACATATTTATTATTTAACATTCCCCATATGTCTACTTTATGTTTGCATCATTTTGTAAATGTCCTTTTTTTTGGATATTAGAAGACTTAGAATTTTAGAGGCAATTCTTAAAATTTTTAAGAAAATTTCCAAAACCCACTTTTTAAGGACCAGTTCAGGTCTGAAGTCACTTTGTGGGGCTTACATAGTAGGACCCCCCATAAATGATCCCATTTTGGAAACTGCACCCCTCAAGTTACTTAACAAACAAAACTATTTATTACCCTTATTCTGCGGTTTACAGAAACACCCCACATGTGGTGGTAAACTGCTGTATGGCGCATGGCAGGGCGCAGAAGGAAAGGAGCGCCATATGGTTTTTGGAACGCAGATTTTGCTGGACTGGTTTTTAGACCATGTCCCATTTGAAGCCCCCCAGATGCACCCTATAGTACAAACAATCAAAAAGTGACCCCATTTTGGAAACTACAGGATAAGATGACAGTTTTATTGGTACTATTTTGGGGTACATATGATTTTTAATCGCTCTATATTATTTTTTTTGGGAGGCAAGGTAACCGAAGAATGGATGTTTTGGCACTGTAATTATTTTTTGTTTTTTATCATGTTCATCTGACAGGTTAGATCATGTGGTATTTTTATAGAGCAGGTTGTTATGGATGCGATGATATCAAATATGTCTACTTTCTTTGTTTGTTTTAGTTTTACATAATAAAGCATTTTTGAGAAAAAATATGTTTTTGTGTCTCCATTTTCTGAACGACATATCTTTTTTATCTTTCTTCCGATCGTTTTGTGTTTTGTGATCATTTTTTGCAAGAGTTGAAATTTTTATTGGTATCATTTTTGGGTACATATGATTTTTGGATTATTCATTATTACACTTTTTGGGGCAAGGTGACCCAAAAATTGGTAATTTTGGCACAGCTTTTATTTATTCATTTTTACTGCGTTCACCTGAGGGGTTAGGTCATGTGAGATTTTTGTAGAGCAGGTTGTTACGGACGTGGCGATACCTAACATGTATACTTTTTTTTATTTATTTAAGTTTCACACAATAATATTATTTTTTAAACCAAAAAAATCATGTTTTAGTATCTCCATAGTGTGAGAGCTGTAGTTTTTCTATTTTTTGGGCGATTGTCTCAGGTAGGGACTACTTTTTTGCGGGATGAGATGAAGGTTAGATTGGTACTATTTTGGGGGGCATATGCCTTTTTGATCGCTTGGTATTACGCTTTTTGTGATGTAAGGTGACAAAAAATGGCTTTTTTGACATTTTTTTTTTTACTGTGTTCATCTGAGGGGTTAGGTCATGTGAGATTTTTGTAGAGTAAGTTGTTACGGATGCTGTGATACCTAACATGTCTAGGGTATTATTATTATTATTTTATTTTGGCACACTGCTAGCCAGATAAAGCACAAAATGCCATAGAGATATGAAGTATTCTGGAGCTAATGCTATGCTTGTTTAGTAAATAAGAGATTCTTGGCAAATATATTTTGTACAAAATTATATGGACCCTTCCACCAAATCGTCAAGGTGATCTCTGTAGAACGGGAACCTAACACTATTTCCTACCTGTTATGTGCCAACCTTGGCTTCCGTATAATCAGGGGGTGTTGGTTCCACATGCATGCTGGGTCCCTTCTGCCTTTTGCCATTTATGGTGCTTCAAAGGCCTTCACTAATACAGGGATGCAGGTACCAAACATGCATGCCGAGTCCACTCGGCTTTATTTTTTGGGCGATTGTCTCAGGTAGGGGCTAATTTTTTTGCGGGATGAGATGACGGCTAGATTGGTACTATTTTGGGGGGCATACACTTTTTTGATCGCTTGGTATTACGCTTTTTGTGATGTAAGGTGACAAAAAAATGGCTTTTTTGACATAGTTTTTATTTTATTTTTTTTTACTGTGTTCATCTGAGGGGTTAGATCATGTGAGATTGTTGTAGAGTAAGTTGTTACGGATGCTGCGATACCTAACATGTCTAGGGTATTTTATTATTTTATTTTATTTATTTTTACTTAATTATAAATGTGTGTATATGGAAAAAAATGATTTTTTTTTACGTTTTTCATTTTTTTACACTTTTTTTTACACTTTTTTGATTCAGACCCAATTGGTTCTTGAAGATCCAGTGGATCTGATGTCTATATAATACACTGTAGTACAGTATATAGTGTACTACAGTGTATTTTTACTTTACACTATGCCTGATCAGGCTCCTGCCTTTAGCAGGAGCCTGGTCAGGCTTCATATACCATGGCAAGCCGGATGGTGCCCGGTTGCCAAGGTAACCATCGGGACACTGCCACAGCAGAGCAGCGTCCCGATGGGAGGGGGGAGGAAGCTCCCTCCCTCTCTTCTGGCCACACCATCGATGCGCTGCCAGCGCACCGCAGCACCTGATGGGGGAGGGAGCTTCCTCCCTGTTAACCCCTTCCATGCCGTGGTTCCTACGAACCACGGCATGGAAGGGGTTAAACGGCCGACAATCACTGCCAGCATTGATGTCAATGAAAACGGCAGTTGCTTCACAACACTATTGAAACAGAAAAAAAAAAAACAGTTTGAACCAAATAATACCCTAGTAGTTACTACTTGTAGCAATGAAGCCAAATGTTAAAGGGGTTATCTAACCACTATAATGCCACCCAAAATGCTCATGCCTCTCACACTGCTCATACTTTCCCTTCTCCTGAGCACCCACACCGATTCTGATGCCTACACGGCCGCCGCTGCATCTCCCATCGTGCGGATCAAAATATCCAGAGGTGCTAGCAGGCAGCAAAGGGAACGAGCCTCCCTATCATCACCCACAATGTTAGGGAGGCCCGTTTCCATTGTGGCCTGCTATTGGCTGAAAGCAACCCCCCCACCCTGCTGCCAGATGTTTTGTTCCGCGCAACGGGGAGATGCAGCGGCAGCCGTGCGGGCATCAGAAGTGATGCAGGTGCCAGGAAGCGGGGTAAGTATGACCATTATGAGGGGACCAGGCATTTTGGGGGGCATTATACGGGGTTGAATAACCCCTTTAATTGTAAATGGCCAAGTTCAGTTTAGAGTTGAGAAATATGATCGGTCATCTGAGTTGCTTCTGTTGACCACAACACGAACATGCAAAATAAAATAGATTGATTTTACTATGTCCTAAGCAAGGGGATAAAAAGCATTCTGATCAAGAAAGATCCATGTATTCTACCACTGGTGTATATAGGAGAAGGAGCCCTATACCAAAGTTCTCATTATGGTGGCAGGGTTTGCCACCAAGACCAGAATAGGATAGTCTTTATATCTCCTCCATCAAGGTTATACACACATCATACAGTCAAGCTGTTTTGTAATAGGGACCATGGAGAGCTGTGTACCAGCCTTAGTTGGTCCCGCTCCCTTTGCTATTGCTATAAGTGGCAAAAACCTGTCCAGGACTCCAATTTATAGAGGATGGCCAAGGCTATTTCAACTTCTTCATCAAAAGCTGCTTTTTGTACTGTAAATCATAATCACTATATCCAGGGGCGTACATAGAAATCATGGGGCCCCATAGCAAAACTCAGAATTGGGCCCCCCCCAATGAAAAGTACAATTATTAAAGCTGATTAGTGAGGGTGCGGGGTGTTGCAGTGATATTGATGAAGAAATCGGAAAAAAGGGTAATGCACATGACCGTATGTATTTTGTGGTCCACAATGCGAATCTGCAAAAAACACGGATGAAGTCCGTATAACATCCGTGTTTTTTTTTTTTTGATCCATTGTAACAATGTCTATTCTTGTCCACAAAATCGACCAGAATAGGACATGTTCTATCTTTTTGCTGGACTATTGAACGGGTATAAGGATGCAGACAGCACACAGTATGCCACATTCAATCCACAAAAAAGGAACGGACACGGAAACAAAATACATTTGTGTGCATGAGCCCTAATTGAGAAAAGTTTATTTAGTGGGTATTTTTGCTGTTATTATGCTATTATGTTTGTAATGTCCACACAGAGCATCGTAAGGGTTAAAATGGTGTGATTGGAACAAGCTCCAGTCCTGACAGTTGAAGCAGTGCGTTATACCAACAGCTGATGGCGCAGGCTCAATTTTTGAACCTGCGCCATCACGATGCTGTAAATGGACATAATAGTGCAGGAGAAAAAAATATATATATATATACACATACATAGAGATGCAGTATGCTTCAAGTTCTGAGTGGGATACAGCCCATAGGATATTTCTAATAGGGCAATGAGAGGCAGGGAATGGATTGTCCCTCAGAATTTGAAGCATACTTGAGTGGGGTGGGGGTGGGTTGTATTTCTATGGGGATGCTGGGTCTATGAGGGAGGTTGTATGTCTATGACAGAGATGCTGTGTGTTTTGCACTTATAGTATGCTATTGCTACTAGTGCAAGCCACACAGACCCTCCCCATATGCCTCCCGCCACATTGCATGAAAGTGTGTAAGTGTCTCTATACCTGTCCATACTCTCCAGTCTTCAGGCTCTCCTGCAGGTCACCGGGATATAGGACCTCAGCAACAGGCTGCACGGAAGACGGATGGGCGGCTGACCTCATTACAAAAGCGCTGGACTGGAACAGCTCACGCCCGCAGAGCAGAGAGCAGAGGTCATGTGCAAGTCACCAATAAGCAGCGCATGCAGCAGAGGCAAGGAGGAAGGGAGAAATTAGCAGAAGGGCTGGGGCCCAGTATGTATCTGTCTACTGTTACTGGTGTTATTCAGGTCGAAAAGGGGGCGGAGCCATGCAGCCTAGCCGGGCCCCCTAACCTCACGGGCCCCATAGCCAGTGCGTGGTCTCCAGGGCCGGTTTTAGCCAAAATGGGGCCCTGGGCGAAATTAAAAGCGGGGCCCCAAATTCTGAAGTACTGTATCAACAGTCATATTTATTCACTTAACACAAGGGGGGGAAGTCACCACTGTGGCCCACGATTGGTTGCCGGCAGTGTCAAAATGGATGATGACATCCAGGGACCTGAGCAGAGGTTGGAGAGTACCAGTGCCGAGAGCCAGTGTCAGGAAGCAGGTAAAGCCTAGTTCACACTTCAGTTATTTGGTCAGTTATTGTGAGCCAAAACCAGTAGTGAGGCCTCCTGAGAGATAAGGTATAATGGAAAAGATCCTGTTCTATGTTTTTGACCTGCACCTAGTTTAGGCTCACAATAACTGATGGAAATAACTGAAGTGTGAACTCAGCCTAAGGTCTCATGCAGATGGCCGTTGCTCATCTGCAATATATGGGCACCGGCCATGTGCTCACCATATCACAGATGCGGACCCATTCACTTGAATATATCCGCAATCCAGAAGGAGCAGTGTGGAACGGAGACACAGAACCCCACAGAAGCACCCCACAGAAGAACCCCACAGAGTACTTCCATGGGGCTCCTCTCGGTGCCTTTGCACCGCAGAAAAATAGAACATGTTCTATTTTTTTGCAGTGCGGACAGATCATGGACTCATACAAGTTGAATGGGTCTGGATCACTCTGCTACAACCTGTACGGCCTCAGGAAGCTCACAGCGTCATAGCAACCAATGACGCCGTGCGCTCCCGTCCTCTGGGGCAGCACAGGCCGAGCATTCACGTCCCATATACGGCCATGAAACACGGTCGTCTGAATGGGGCCTAACTCTGAAATAATCAGAAAACACCTGAAAATAGTCACTGTTACCAGTGCTGTATATAGAGACAGCAGATTTCTGCATGCAAAGTAAAAAAGTAAATAACAGAAAGAAATATAAAAAAAAAAGGAAAACTGCAAGTAGAAATGAAAAAAAGTGGATTTCTTTATTCACCTAAATACTCATGGGAATAAAGGAATCCACTTATTTCACTGAAGTCAGAAGGCTGCCTTTTTTCCATAATTAGATAGATAGAAGAATGATATGAGATAGGTAGATGTGACATCACAAAAAAATAAAACACAAGCGGCACAGCAGGAGTAATGTGACAGCGGCTGTGGAAGTGATCCAGAATCCTAGTAAATAGAAAAGAAAGTTCCACACTACTTCCAAAAGTTGTTCAATGTGACGTTTCAGTCCTTTTACCGGGAATTTTCTCACACAGTATTTTTACTGTCCTGGTAAGAGGACTGAAACGTTGCTTTGAACAACTTTTGGGAGCAGTGTGGAATTTTCTTTTCTAGATAGATAAATTATAGATGATAGATAGGAGATAGATAGATAGATAGATAGATAGATAGATAGATAGATAGATAGATAGATAGATAGGTAGATAGATAGATAATAGACAGATATGAGATAGATAGATAAATCCATGTGTAATACAACAATGCTACATGTATTTAAAGTCAGCATCATCAATTTGTGGTAATTATATCAATTACATAATTATATAGTGTACATATATATACCAAAATAATTCATAATCATAGTATAGACAATTATATCCATATCCCTATATGTCATGTGATAAAATATCAAGTGAAAACAAATACATATCAAACTGCCAAAAATTCATATAAAGGTATTAATTGATCATTATAAGTGCAACCATATCAACTGTGTGCAACATGTGTTTCATATAGACATAAACATATACCATAAAATCCTAGATAATAAAAATAAACCCACCAGCACATGTGTCCAATTCGATCGGCGTTGTGCAGAGTCCACTGCGCCTGCGCTAATCTCAAAGTGTGTGTATATTTGATGGAAGCTTATAGACAATTGGAGGATACGGTGGTATATAAAAAACTTAGTGGAGACCCTAAGTGGGATATTGAAAGAAAGATACAGGACACTTTGACAATTGGAATTACAGCAGGAATCATTGATCAAAAATTGAAGGATTTCCTAACTGTTACACATCCAAATATGCCGATGTTGTATCTATTACCTAAGATACACAAAAATGCATTGAACCCGCCGGGGAGACCGATTGTCTCTGGACGGGGTTCAATATTGAGCCAGATTTCTTTCTAGATAGGTTACTGAGGCATTATGCAATTGGTGCCAGGTCGTATATACAGGATTCAACACATTTTTTGAATCAATTAAGCAAGGTCACTGTACCGGAGGGGGCTATTTTAGTCTTGCTTGATATAGTGAGTTTATATACTTTGATTCGGCATGAGTGTTGTTAAAAGAGCTCTATTGGACTCTCAACACTCAGCGGAATGTCAAGGATTTATTTTACAGTTTTTACATTTAGTTTTGAATTATAACTATTTTCTTTTAGGAGATCATTATTATATGCAAATGAGGGGGACGGCCATGGGGTCGAATGTCGCACCGACGTACGTGAACATGGCCGTCTCCCACATTGAGTAGACGTCGGTCTATGTATCCCACCATTTCAGACATGTTCTGAAATGGTGGCGATACATCGACGACGTTTTCCTGATTTGGACTGGTACGGAGATGGAATTGTCATCTTTCTTTACATATTTGAACACCATTGACAATGATATTAAATTTACTATGGATTATTCCACTGAAGAGATACATTTCTTACATGTGGCTATCCGAATACAAGCGGGGATAATGTATACGGATGTATATGTTAAACCCACGGATAGGAACACTCTTCTTAGATATGATAGTGCACATCCTAGACCCATGGTGAGATCACTGCGACTTAGCCAATTTCTCAGAGCGAAAATAATTGTTAGTGAGGCTTCACAATTGGACAGTACCTTAAATAGGATGAAAAGTTCCTTTAAGAGGAGGGGCTTCCCAGAAGCTGATATAATTTTTTATCTCTTACAGAAGTCAGTTCACATCTTATTATTGGTGCGGAATACCAGCATGGTTGATGTCCGTTTCCGTTGTGTTTTGATGTATTGTGTCGAGCCTACTCCCTGCCTAAATAATTTTGTATTTTTATATATATATATATATATATATATATATATATATATACACATATAAATTTTACTTTATTTTCTTTATCTGATTATTCTCACATTTTTGTCTTATTTTTGGATCTAATGAACATATATGGATGGGACATACTCCTTCTCCTGTAGCTTATATCTACTAAGTATACTATATTATGGAGTATTAATTAAGCAGCCTTTTCATCTTTCATGAGGTACTTTGATCTGTGACGGTGGCAGAAGATGTGTGTGTAATACACACATATTTTTTCTGTACCATCGGGTTATTATGTACTGTTATTGCTAATTATAGGGGTAGTGATTTGACGTACAACCACATTTTGTGTCCATAACTGGATATAGTGTGGTAGGTCGATCCGGTCACCATACGTGGAGACATGGGAGTGTTCCCGACGTGTGGTTTGACCCCCCCATAATACAGAAATCACATAAGATGTATGGGGCTGCATACACATGTATAATACTCATGTATAGTACTCCTTTATATGTAATAATCCTTAAATTACGGTGATAAGTCCCTGTTGGGAATCTTTGGACTAGGAGTATAGGGATAACTGTCCCGTTGTATATATTATATTATTAATTAAATGATTTGATATTCGAAAAATCTTTTTTTCTGCTTCGGTCTGGCCCGATCATGTGACCACTTCTCACGGTCGCGTGTGCGCTCCAGACTGAAACGCATAACTCTTATTAAAATTGAGATTCCTCTTGGTTCCGGTTACATGACCTCTTTTGGTAGTCACGTGTGCGTTCCACGATGGAATACACTCACTTTGAGATTAGCGCAGGCGCAGTGGACTCTGCACAACGCCGATCGAATCGGACACATGTGCTGGTGGGTTGATTTTATATTATTCTAGGATTTTATGGTATATGTTTATGTCTATATGAAACACATGTTGCACACAGTTGATATGGTTGCACTTATAATGATCAAGTAATACCGTTATATGAATTTTTGGCAGTTTGATATGTATTTGTTTTCACTTGATATTTTATCACATGACATATAGGGATATGGATATAATTGTCTATACTATGATTATGAATTATTTTGGTATATATATATGTACACTATATAATTATGTAATTGATGTAATTACCACAAATTGATAATGCGGACTTTAAATACGTGTAGCATTGTTGTATTACACATGGATGCTTGAGAAAAGTCCCAGTGTGAGGACTGAAACGTGGAATAAATCACTCTTGGTGGAATAAATCACTCTTGATTTAAGCACAACTTGGTAGTGCTGCGGACTTTCTTTATTTTAGATAGATAGATAGATAGATAGATAGATAGATAGATAGATAGATAAAAATTCAAAGAATTGAGGCAGCACTTCAGGCTTGGTGCAAAAATGAATGGTGGATTTATTCCATGTGCAACGTTTTGGCTCACACACTGGAGCCTTTGTCAAGCAGTGAATAGACATACAATGTGACCTTATATAGGACCAGCCTATTTAGAATACATAATTATCTCATTTGCATATAATCAGAGAATGTTGTATATAACATAATATTCGTGAGAAGATTCATAGTGCAAACAATATCCATGCGTATAGTGACCATGATTACATAAATTATTACAATACATGATTCATATGATATAAATACATAGTGTAAAAGTGCTGTCATGTGCTAATGACCAACCTATTAACACCTGTAGGTGGGCGTGTTATTAAAAATTATTATAATATAGTTGAAACTTAACACTCACATCAGTGACTCCATTGGTGGTTCAGCGGGACCCATCGCGTCCTCATACGCCGACTGCGCATGCTCGGCAGCATCAGAACGCGTCGCAGCAACCCAGCCACCGAGCGCTTCCCCTCCATGGAACGCACGCACCCCACGTGCGCCCCAAAGACCGGAAGTAACGCTCAGTAACCAGGAAATGCCAACGAGCGTCTCGGCAACCAGCAAAACGCGATCTTATGTTTAAGGTCACGATTTATATAAAAAGCAATATGTAAATAAGGCATAAAAGGGGTATTCAATGGGCAAAATCCCATTATTGAATAAATATTAGAATATTAATACATATTGGGGGCAAGTACTTGTGTGATCCAAGAGAACATAGTTTAATATACGGTCAGGATGGGAACAATATTCTTGTAACCCATCCATGGCCGTATGTAAAAGGAACGGGTCACAAGTGTACCACCCATGATCTATGGGACGCACACAGTCACCTATTATGGCCAATGGGGAGAATCCCGTGCTTGGACACCCCACAAAGGTCCAACATCTGTTCCTGTGGTCAACATATAGCTTATAGATATTGTAACTATGCCCCCATATAGGAGAAATAGATTAGTATAAAATGTTAGAGAGCAACCCTAAATGCCACAAACATATTATAATACAATAAAGCTATAAAGTTGAAATATGGGTCCAGAAGATGAGCCACCATTATGGTCACTGACTGAATCTTGACAAAAAGAATAATCTACAAAGTAAGAAGAAAAAATATATATTAGACAAATTCAAGAGAAAAGTAGTATGTCTAGTCCCAAACACTATAAACAAGCAAGGATAAGGCAAAATCCCCCTCAGGTGGCAGGTCAGGCATAGTCATCAGTCCATCACATTCCATCTGAACTCTACATTTAGCCCATTGGGCCTCAATGTCTGTAAATGGTAGATCCACCAAAGTTCTTTTCTTTTTAATAATAATTCCCTATCTCCACCTCGCCGAGGTGGTGGGACAAAATCTACAATCATGAATCTGAGATCACGTTCCTTATGGCCCATTTCAGTGAAATGTTTGGGAATAGGCAGGTCCTTTCTTTTCTTACGGATTGTATACCTATGTTGGTTAATTCTATTTTTAAGCTCCCAGGTTGTTTCACCAACATAAAGCAACCTGCAGGGGCACATAAGAACATAGATGACAAATGAGCTGTCACAGGTGAGGAAATGGCGGATCTTAAATTGATAACCTGTTTTTGGGTGTATGAAATCCTCCCCTTTATCCATATATGAGCAGTTCACACAGCTCAAACATGGAACGCATCCAGTTCTCTTGGTGGTAATATAGGTCTGGTGTGTTCGTTTGGGTAATACCTCAGATTTAACCAACTGGTCACGTAGATTACGGGGACGTTTGAAGGATATGAATGGAGGGACCATAAACTCTGGTATATCCTTAAAGTTACTGCCCAGGATATGCCAGTGTTTTCTAACTATGTTAGCAATGGCATTACTTTGTTCACTATAGGTCATAATGAAGGGAACACGTTTCCCTAAATCTCGAGTAGATTTAGTCAGGTTAGGTTTATGTGTCAATGTTTTTTTGAGATGTTTCTGTAATGTACTTTTAGGATACCCTCTAGTCCTGAATTTTTCCATCATTTGGTTCAATCTATCTGGTAATATTTTAGGGTCCTAGACGATACGCTTGACTCTGAGCAATTGACTATACGGTAATGAGTTGATGATAGCCCTCGGGTGGCAGCTCTCATGTCTCAATAACGTATTGCAATCAGTAGGCTTGGTGTAAATGTGATACCGAGAGGTATACGGTCTCAACTACGCCCTAACCTGTTTCCTATGGACTCTACGTTTTCACAGAAATTCGTACAGATCTCAAATAAGTATGCTTTTGATGTCATTCTTTTGAACTTAGAATATCTACAACATGAATTGAATACCACTCGCCTACACCACAATACCACTGAGACTAAATTGAAAGAGCGCCTTAACGAGCACGACTGGGATGCATATGTTACTAATTGCAAAATATACCTTGACAAATTCAAATCTGAACAGGAGACCACCAAGAGAAGAAAATGGCTTAGGGATCTTGAGGATTACCAGAAGGGTAAAGTCTACACTTGGCAGGATGAGAACAAAAGGAGACCTCCACCATCTAGACAGACAATTACGCCTAGACCACCAAAACCAATAGATATTAACAAGACGACTCTGGATCCTCAAACTTCTACCAATAACCAACCTTTTTTAGGACTTGGTCAACTACGCACCGGACCAGACGAGGAGGGAGGAGACAACATAAACACAGAAAACTCCAGAGACTTGAGATCTCAGAAAGGCAGACCGACACGCAAGCGAACGTAACAATGCGTGACGTTACAGTGGATGAATCCAATAACACTGTGGTAAATATTTCGTCATTTACTCTTACAAATGCTCAATTGTTTGTACTTAACAAAGGCTTGTCTTTTTGTCCTACCACTAATATAGATTGGTTTGACCTTGAAAGATGTCTGCAACGTTTTTTTAGGAATGTTGAATTGAAATTATGGTTCTCTGAGTCCAAATCTGGAGGTACAAGCAACCTGGGCACACGGACTGAACTCACTCTTGGAGACTTTGATTTACGTCTCAGGAGTGATTTTAATCCTCAAATCAATGTACCTGCCTTTGATACGTTTACCAAGGCTGTTAACATTGATATTGATGTACTCAAGGAGGGAAGTGTATACATATCATTCACACATCCCAATATGACAACTGAAGATATAACAGCTATTAAAGAATTAACTAATAATGCTGATATTACAATTAAGCCTGCCGACAAGGGCGGGGCTACAGTTATTCTTGACACATCTGCATATATTGCTGAGGCAGAGCGCCAGCTGAGTGATATAGAGGTCTATAAACCGCTTGCATATGATCCTAAATTTGATATAGAAAAAAAGATCAAACATATTTTGGATGAAGCCAAAAGGGGAGGTGTAATAGATGATAACCTGTACACATTTTTACTCTGCAAACATCCTAAAACTCCTATATTATATCTACTCCCTAAAATCCACAAGACACTGATACAACCTCCTGGACGTCCTATCGTGTCAGGGCGGGAGTCCATTTTCTCTAATATTGCAATCCTATTGGATAAAATATTACGTGACTTTGCTACTAATACAAAATCATACATTAAGGATACAAGCGATTTTTTGGATAAGATTAATAATCTAAAACTACCTGCACATTGTATCATTGCGTCTTTTGATGTGGTAAATTTATACACCTCTATCAACCATGATAGAGGTGTACAAGCTGTACGTAGATGTTTGCAGAATAGTGACTATACCTCAGAATGTGTTTATTTTGTAATCACTTTGCTTGAGCTGGTTCTCAGGTACAATTATTTCTCCTTTGCAGGGCGATTCTACCTCCAGCAGCGTGGGACCGCTATGGGGTTGAACATGGCGCCCACGTATGCTAACATATACATGGCAGAACTCGAGGAGAGATGGGTCTATGTATCCCACCACTCCAGCCTTTTGCTGGGGTGGTGGAGATACATAGATGACATCTTCCTCATTTGGACTGGCGACAACACAGCCCTCAACGAGTTTCACCAATATCTTAATTCAGTTGACCCAGATATTAAATTTACATTAACTAGCTCGACTGACAAAGTACAATTTTTGGACACCACCATTGCTATCAGGGATGGTGTGCTGATTAGTGACCTGTACACCAAGCCTACTGATTGCAATACGTTATTGAGACATGAGAGCTGCCACCCGAGGGCTATCATCAACTCATTACCGTATAGTCAATTGCTCAGAGTCAAGCGTATCGTCCAGGACCCTAAAATATTACCAGATAGATTGAACCAAATGATGGAAAAATTCAGGACTAGAGGGTATCCTAAAAGTACATTACAGAAACATCTCAAAAAAACATTGACACATAAACCTAACCTGACTAAATCTACTCGAGATTTAGGGAAACGTGTTCCCTTCATTATGACCTATAGTGAACAAAGTAATGCCATTGCTAACATAGTTAGAAAACACTGGCATATCCTGGGCAGTAACTTTAAGGATATACCAGAGTTTATGGTCCCTCCACTCATATCCTTCAAACGTCCCCGTAATCTACGTGACCAGTTGGTTAAATCTGAGGTATTACCCAAACGAACACACCAGACCTATATTACCACCAAGAGAACTGGATGCTTTCCATGTTTGAGCTGTGTGAACTGCTCATATATGGATAAAGGGGAGGATTTCATACACCCAAAAACAGGTTATCAATTTAAGATCCGCCATTTCCCTCACCTGTGACAGCTCATTTGTCATCTATGTTCTTATGTGCCCCTGCAGGTTGCTTTATGTTGGTGAAACAACCTGGGAGCTTAAAAATAGAATTAACCAACATAGGTATACAATCCGTAAGAAAAGAAGGGACCTGCCTATTCCCAAACATTTCACTGAAATGGGCCATAAGGAACGTGATCTCAGATTCATGATTGTAGATTTTGTCCCACCACCTCGGCGAGGTGGAGATAGGGAATTATTATTAAAAAGAAAAGAACTTTGGTGGATCTACCATTTACAGACATTGAGGCCCAATGGGCTAAATGTAGAGTTCAGATGGAATGTGATGGACTGATGACTATGCCTGACCTGCCACCTGAGGGGGATTTTGCCTTATCCTTGCTTGTTTATAGTGTTTGGGACTAGACATACTACTTTTCTCTTGAATTTGTCTAATATATATTTTTTCTTCTTACTTTGTAGATTATTCTTTTTGTCAAGATTCAGTCAGTGACCATATGGTGGCTCATCTTCTGGACCCATATTTCAACTTTATAGCTTTATTGTATTATAATATGTTTGTGGCATTTAGGGTTGCTCTCTAACATTTTATACTAATCTATTTCTCCTATATGGGGGCATAGTTACAATATCTATAAGCTATATGTTGACCACAGGAACAGATGTTGGACCTTTGTGGGGTGTCCAAGCACGGGATTCTCCCCATTGGCCATAATAGGTGACTGTGTGCGTCCCATAGATCATGGGTGGTACACTTGTGACCCGTTCCTTTTACACACGGCCATGGATGGGTTACAAGAATATTGTTCCCATCCTGACCGTATATTAAACTATGTTCTCTTGGATCACACAAGTACTTGCCCCCAATATGTATTAATATTCTAATATTTATTCAATAATGGGATTTTGCCCATTGAATACCCCTTTTATGCCTTATTTACATATTGCTTTTTATATAAATCGTGACCTTAAACATAAGATCGCGTTTTGCTGGTTGCCGAGACGCTCGTTGGCATTTCCTGGTTACTGAGCGTTACTTCCGGTCTTTGGGGCGCACGTGGGGTGCGTGCGTTCCATGGAGGGGAAGCGCTCGGTGGCTGGGTTGCTGCGACGCGTTCTGATGCTGCCGAGCATGCGCAGTCGGCGTATGAGGACGCGATGGGTCCCGCTGAACCACCAATGGAGTCACTGATGTGAGTGTTAAGTTTCAACTATATTATAATAATTTTTAATAACACGCCCACCTACAGGTGTTATATATATTTGTATATGTTATATACAACATGTTATATACAACATTCTCTGATTATATGCAAATGAGATAATTATGTATTCTAAATAGGCTGGTCCTATATAAGGTCACATTGTATGTCTATTCACTGCTTGACAAAGGCTCCAGTGTGTGAGCCGAAACGTTGCACATGGAATAAATCCACCATTCATTTTTGCACCAAGCCTGGAGTGCTGCCTCAATTCTTTGAATTTTTGTCTGGATAGAGTTTCAAGCCGGGAACTCTCTGTGAGGATTTGCACCCACATTCTATTTATTGTGCTGCCGCCACTTCTTCATTTTTTAGATAGGTAGATAGATAGATAGATAATAGATAGCTATGAGATAGATAGATAGATAGATAGATAGATAGATAGATAGATAGATAGATAGATAACATTAGAGAAATAGATATTAGACAGATTATATCATATACAGTGGGGGAGAGGGTGTAGAGAAGAGGTCCTGTACATTCTCTGCAGGCTGCCTCCCCTCCTGTACCTATCATTAATTTACTTCAGCACTGAGAGGAGAGAGGGGCCATCAGCAGATTTTTCAGCTCATAAGGGGATGGGGGGGGACTTCTGAACTCACCAGTACACTCTGGAGCAGGAGTCCATTACATTCCCAGTGCAGGGTCTCCGGTGAGAGAGAGAGGAAGTGGGCGGGGCCAAGCTCTGCCTGACTGCTGTGGAGCCGGAGCTATGGATGCAGCACCCAGCTCCTCACCACAGCAATAAGGACCCTGTGGGCTACAGTGGGCGTGAGACCAGAGGCTAGCACTCCTAGGTCTGATGTCTGTGCTTTTCTCAGGTGTGGCCACAAGCTCTTTAACAGACATGTCTGGGCAGCTCAGCAAGGGGCCCCTTAGAAGGTCAGGGCCCTGGGCAATTGCCCTGTTTCCCCCCCCTAACGTCGGCCCTGGTGGTCTGCCTATATTGACGGTACGCCACTGACTATATCCGTGTTTGTACAGACATCTGTATTAAAAATTGTGTTGTGGGTGCAACACGCAGAAGAATTTTAATACTCTGTATGCTCATACAGATCTGGCAACTGCCAGAGACGGATGTCTCCAATAGGTCTCCAGGTTAGTGATCCATGAAACAGAGACCAAAGGTTTGATTTGCATTATGGATTTAAATGGGGGGGGGGGGGAATCATGTGTAGTCCATTGGGCACACACAAATATGTAGATAGCACATGGACAAAAACTACATCTATCTCAATCAGGACATATAGAGAGTAGCCTAGTCATTGAAATCCATACCATTCATTCCTTACATGGCCTATCTAGTTGTCCAGTTGCAGTCATCTGGAAGTACATAATGATGAATTTCATAGTTTATCTTTTCAGTGCAAGCAATAATTCCATATTTTTGTTTAATGACTAGTAAATTAGAATATGCAAACAGAGAGAGGAGACAAAACAAATTGCAAATGCCATTCTATTAAAATTAATTAAAATTCCTTGATCTCCCATCTGAGGTACTCATGTGCTTGGTAAAACTAATCTGTTTAGACTTCTGGAGCTTTAGTTTGTAGAATGATGGCTTTGTTTTCTGTTCTTATAAGCAGCCGTACATTAAACACTAATGTGCTGTTTGCACAGATAGATTTGATGCAGCAAAGCCTATTGCTTTGGATTTCATCTGTAGAAATGTACAATAAAGCTGCATTAGATATTTTTTTTAAAGAAGCACAATTATGTGTTCATGTGGCTAATAATATGCACTACCTGAGTCTGCAAACAATTTTGCATAAGTTGCATGAACCTGACATGTTGCTTGCTTGCTATGCATTTCCAGAAGCATAATTCTGCACTTATACTTGCATAGTAGGTTGAGGTTAGTACATTCTGCCAAAAAGAAATACAATTTCCTAGAAAGGTGTATGTAATATTTAATGCTTAGCTGTTAATATCCACTTTACTGTAGACAGGGTTGAAAACAGCAATAAATAATGCAAATATAAATCATCTCCTGATAAACTGTCAGAGCTGTATTCAAACCATATGCAAGCCTGCCCTGGTGTCCTATTATACAAGCTGATGTATATACTCACTATTCATAAAAATTGGGTCATGAGGTGTTCATAGGGCCCCTCAGAGCAAAAGGGAGAAGGACAATGGCTCCATCAGAACACCCCCAAATCTATCCATAATAAGGCTAGTTTGACACCTGCGGCATCGGACTCCGGCCGGCTGTTCAGGCGGGTGAACAGCCCGCCGGATCCGTGCTGCCGCAGGTGCACGTGTGGGGCCGGAACTACGCTCCAGCCCCATTGACTGTAATGGGAGCGTGCCACGAATCCGGCCACAGCACGGCAAACCCTGCCGAGAGGCGGCCGGAACAAAAGTACAGCATGTCGTAGTCCGATGCCGCAGGTGTGAAAGTACACAGAAGCTTATCAGAAGTAGTTGGTTGCATAATAAAAAAACAATACATATAGTACAGCTTAGAAATATTTCTGGTTAATGATTCAATTGCATTAAAGAGAAGTGTTCAGGCTAATCAACATATTTGCTAAGCCCGAAATTCTTCTTTCCAATACTTGTTAGCTGTGCCTCAGTATTACTTAATATGCTCCACTGAGTATCTCTGTCCTAAGTCTTGTTTTTAAGATGTGAGATGCATCTAAGATGCAGCAGAATTTACGTGTATTTTTGTAATAATGTACTTTTGTAATAATTAATTGCATCCCTTCCCAGATTAGCAAGATGCCAAAACCCTATCCCCATCTCTGCCTTTTGCACATTGTTTCACATGTGTAGAAATCTCAATCAAAGGCATATCTATTGAGGGTAGAGAGGAGTGTGCCTGTTGAGGTAAATGTTGAGGTTACTACTGGTACCAGCGTTAATATCAAGTTTGGGGTATATTCTGTTGTGGTAGCTGACTCACCTGTATAGTGAAAGGGACGAGGAGCACCACCCACTGGCAGCTGGGCAGAATAAAGGGTTGATTAATGATTGGGCCATCATGAATCATTGCTTTAGGGGGAAGACCAGAACCTTTATCATGGGTGAATGAAAGGCTAGTACTGTACCGGGTATCAAGTGCCATATTTTATTTCAGCCTATGAGTTTACATTGCAACTAACCTCCCTACTCATGTCCCTTTTTTTGACAAAATGGTACATGGATTGCTTTTTTTGGTGCTTCATGGAACAGAAAAGGTTGCCTATCATGAATCACCTGAAAGAGATTTTTCTAAGACCTACACTACTGTTCAAAAGTTTGGGGTCACCCAGACAATTTTGTGTTTTCCATGAAAACTCACACTTTTATTTATCAAATGAGTTGCAAAATGAATAGAAAATATAATCAAGACATTGACAAAGTTAGAAATAATGATTTTTATTTGAAATCATTTTCTCCTTCAAACTTTGCTTTCATCAAAGAATGCTCAATTTGCAGCAATTACAGCATTGCAGACCTTTGGCATTCTAGCTGTTAATTTGCTGAGGTAATCTGGAGAAATTTCGCCCCATGCTTCCAGAAGCCCCCCCCACAAGTTGGATTGGCTTGATGGGCACTTTTTGCGTACCGTACGGTCAAGCTGCTCCCACAACAGCTCAATGGGGTTGAGATCTGGTGACTGCGCTGGCCACTCCATTACAGATGGAATACCAGCTGCCTGCTTCTTCCCTAAATAGTTCTTGCATAATTTGGAGGTGTGCTTTGGGTCATTGTCCTGTTGTAGGACTGTAGGAGAAAATTGGCTCCAATCAAGTGCCGTCCACAGGGTATGGCATGGCGTTGCAAAATGGAGTGATAGCCTTCCTTATTCAAAATCCCTTTTACCTTGTACAAATCTCCCACTTTACCAGCACCAAAGCAAGCCCAGACCATCGCATTACCTCCACCATGCTTGACTGATGGCGTCAGGCACTCTTCCAGCATCTTTTCAGTTGTTCTGCGTCTCACAAATGTTCTTCTGTGTGATCCAAACACCTCAAACTTCGATTCGTCTGTCCGTAACACTATTTTCCAATCTTCCTCTGTCCAATGTCTGTGTTCTTTTGCCCCTATTAATCTTTTCCTTTTATTAGCCAGTCTCAGATGTGGCTTTTTCTTTGCCACTCTGCCCTGAAGGCCAGCATCCCGGAGTCGCCTCTTCACTGTAGACATTGACAATGGCGTTTTGCGGGTACTATTTAATGAAGCTGCCAGTTAAGGACCTGTGAGGCATCTATTTCTCAAACTAGAGACTCTAATGTACTTGTCTTGTTGCTCAGTTGTGCAGCGGGGCCTCCCACTTCTCTTTCTACTCTGGTTAGAGCCTGTTTGCGCTGTCCTCTGAAGGGAGTAGTACACACTGTTGTAGGAAATCTTCAGTTTCTTGGCAATTTCTCGCATGGAATAGCCTTCATTTCTAAGAACAAGAATAGACTGTTTCACATGAAAGTTCTCTTTTTATGGGCATTTTGAGAGTTTAATTGAACCCACAAATGTAATGCTCCAGATTCTCAACAAGCTCAAAGGAAGGTCAGTTTTATAGCTTCTCTAACCAGCAAAACTGTTTTCAGCTGTGCTAACATACTTGCACAAGGGTTTTCTAAACATCCATTAGTCTTCTTACACAGTTAGCAAACACAATGTACCATTAGAACACTGGAGTGATGGTTGCTGGAAATGGGCCTCTATACACCTATGTAGATATTGCATTAAAAACCAGATATTTGCAGCTAGAATAGTCATTTACCACATTAATAATGTATAGAGTGTATTTCTGATTAATTTAATGTTATCTTCATTGAAAAAAATGCTCTTCTTTCAAAAATAAGGACATTTCTAAGTGACCCTAAACCTTTGACCGGCAGTGTATGTCCCCCAAATTTGTATAATTAAATCGCTGTAGTTGCTCTTATATTTGAAACGTTGCCTTCTTTTCACTTGATAATGTCTAAAAGCATCCACAATATCATCCTTTCAGCTGTGATATCCAGCTAGCCCTTCCATTTCCGCTGACTGTAGCCCTTCACTTTTCAAAGAAGCATAGAGCTATTCTCTAGCCTCCCATTATACCTCTCCCTAAGCCTTTTTGACTGAACTGCCCAATACACCGTGCTGCTTCCTGTATTGACTAGTCCACTCATCCATTTATCGAGTTGGGCTGAAATTATTCATTTGGAGAGATGAGGGTCATGTGACAGCCTCTAGGATCTCAAAATAAATGCAAAAATTTCAATGTAATTAATTAAAAGAATTCCCATGGAGAGGATGTATATGCAGTTGAGAGTGGATTTTGGGTCTTGGAAAACCCCTTTTAACAGACAAAGATAAGTATATCCATGTGATAATTAAGATTTTAAGCACAGATTTCAGAAAAGCTATTAGGAAATTGTAAGTTGTTAAGCTATGTTCACTTCATATTTTTACACTATGTTCGGCACATGCCAAACATGTATAGGATCCCATTTACCCCATGGATGCGAAACAGTGCCCATTTGTTATCCACCTGGAAAGTATACATCAGCCACCTTTTCTTAAATCTATGGGGGATACTATAAGTCTACTTTACATTAGCATTATCAGGGTCTGGCAGGCTGTTTCAGCAGGGGAACAGCCTGCTGGATCCGTACTAACGCTAGCCCATGTGTGCCACCGGAACTCTGCTCCAGCCCCATTAACTATAATAGGGACAGGCGGGAAATGCGGCCGCAGCACGACAAACATGCCGAGAGGCGGCCAGACAAAAACTGTAGCATGTTTGCCATGCTGCGGCGGGACCTTAGGCCCATCTCCATTATAGTGAATGGGGCCAGAGCGGACTTTACGTTGGCACACATGGGCTATCATTAGTACAAATCCGGCAGGCTGGTTCCCTGCTGGAACAGCCTGCCAGGCCTTGTTAACACTAATGTGAAAGTAGTTTAAGACTAATATTCAATAGACTGACATGTAGAGAAAAAAGAGAAGAAGACAAAGGGAGTAGTTGGTAGGTGTCTGTGTTTACTTGTAATATGGACTGGATGATAGAGGAACAATGTATATCTCCCAGTCCCTAGTATCATATATCATTTGCAGTGTTGGTCTCATATGGGCCCCTTAGACGCACTCAGGCTCCTGGGCTTGGGTGTTACTGCATCTTCTACAGCTAAGGCTTGCCATACACATTAGATCGGTATCAGACAAATTCCTCTTTGGCTGATAGTTCTCTCTCCTGCCCCGAAATACATATGAACAACTTGGCTGAGAGTAGAGAGAGTGGACTGTTGCCAAATTCCTCCAGTGGCAGCTCATCTCCTGAGAACAACGATAAAGAAATCCAACTGTCCAAATCTATTCACCTCTAACATCTGTTGTTGTGGAGAGTTGAGAGGTCTTATACGCATTAAATGAAAACATGGTAAAATGAATTCTGATCCTAATGATAAAAAACAGCAAAAACTGATAGTAAGCTATATATAATGGCTAGATATTGAAATAATATTACATTGTTTCAAACTGTTTTAGAATTAAATCACCATTCATGATGGTATAAACACCTTCATTTAAGCACATTCTCAGAAGTAGTTTGACATTTTTAACAAACCAGCCATATTCCTTATATTCCAAGCTCTACATTTATTTAAATGGACGTCTCAATCACATCTCCATGACAACACTAAATGTACTCATACATATTTATCCAAATGAATAAACTGTAAGTGTCACTTTTCTAGCTTGATTTTACCAGTAACTTTCTGCACTCCCTTACATGAAGAACATCTGATTGCAATCACAGAACAACAAAGGAAAATGCGAGTTATACAATATTTATCTTATAAAACTACCTGACTTCTAGAATCCGTGGAAATAAATCCTGGCACTGACCTATGCTATATGCAGAAAATGACAGAATCATCAATTACGGTTGTAGAGAGAATGACTGGCAATGGAAGCAAATGTACTGGGTTTCTGTAAGACGCAAGTGCTGACCTTTCATTACATTTTGATTGTTTTTCTTTGCTCCATATTGATGAGAATATTGAGTTAAATGTGTTATTTTTCAAACCCCAAAGAATCATGACAGTTCTCGAAAGCTTCTGAAGACCTTTTTTGCAGTTTAATTCAAAAGAGGTTTTATTGATCCCTTGTGTTTCAACACAAGCGTTTAATGATTTGTCCTTAGTAAGAGATTCTTACTTTCATTGTCAGCGTGAGTCTGTAAGCAAGTAATCTACTTGATTTGTCTTCCTTTTACCATAAAGCATTTTCAATTTGCACATAGCACTCAGCTTCTATCAAACGCGCTCCTTCATTCATTTTCATTTCTGTGTATTAATACAGGAGGGATGTCTTTTATATGCTTTTCACAATTTTTACTTATCAGCTATATTAGCTAATGTGCACAATATGCTCCGTCTCATGTGTCTCGCATCTTCTAAAAAAAAAAAAAAAAAAAAAAAAAAGAACCTTTTCTGTTTTCCTCTGCTTGGTCATAAATCACTGCTGCATATCTCTAGTTCATCCCTACTTTGATGTTAAGGGAGTGAACAATTTGTAACAGATCATATCAAGCAAACAGCTTTTTGAATCTGTTAGGGTACCTGCACGCTGCGGATTACGCACAGTACTTTCTGCACAGATTTTTCTGCAGAAAACCACAGAGTAATACAGTATCAGCAAAGTGTATGAAACTAGACAAATCTCATGAAAAACTACACTATTCCCCTTCTATTGCAAATGATGAAATCTGCATAAAAGAAGCACACTTCTGCATGGCAGGTCAATTTCAATTTTTTTTTTCTTTGCAGAAATTGACCTGCCATGCATAATTGCGCTTCTTTTATGTGGATTTCGTCATTTTCAATGGAAGGTTGCAAAATTGCATTAAATCTGAAGCAAAAACTGCAAGTAACTTTTTTGGTACGGTTTTGGTGCAGAAATGTACAGAAAACGGCATAGAAATCTGTGCATATTTTCTGGTAATAAACCTGCACCCATGTGCTGGAACACTTAGGGAACAGTTTGAAAGAATTTAGCAAATTTGATGCCAAAAGGTTCTGATTTCAAACACACCTTAGTAGGAAAAATGTAATTGGGGAGATTTATTAACAGTGTTGTAGGAACTCAGAGCTGTAAAAAGATATGAAGAGCTTTCTTAGAGTGAATTTCCATGCAACAATCTGAATGCGGTCCTTTTGTCAGCAAGCACATGGATTTCTGCGAGCTCCTTTCAGATAAATCGCACAAAGACAGAATTTTTTCAGCATCAAATCTGCCCTGTGGCTACCTGGTCCAGGAGGACTTGGTACATGCTTGTCCCTTATTTCCTTTCCAACATCCAGTTCTCAGCACACTTCTTTGAAAACACTGTAAGGTCACAAATTCACCAGTATTTAGTGCCAGAAAATTGTGCATAAAAGTTGAAAAGTAAAAATAAAACACATTGGAGCCCACCATGTAACACATATTTTTGGACTAGGTAAAAAACTATGGACAATTTCTAGACCATCTAACACATTTTTGGGTGATGGAAAATATGGACTATTTTTAATATTTTACCATGCATGCTGGTCAAGGAGCTGTGTCAATGGAAGATCATATAGACAACTATCAGCATAAATGTCCAATGTAAGGGCTCTGCATGTTGCATTAGTTCTATTGTTTAGAAACATGTCACAATATTAGGAGAATTTAGGACAATATAGTGATATTATTTAAAATATAGAAGCTTGGTTATACAGTAGGTGTTCTAAAGTTTATTACTCTAAAATGCCATGTTACAGTTTCTAAGACCAACATTACAACTCGCAAAGGGATTGTCACATAGGTCTCCCAGACTTCTGAAAGGCACATCTGACTTAATACACAGTCATTCATGGTTTGCACTTGTATTTCCTAATAATTTGTCAGGTTTGGCATTCAGGGCTATAAGAAAATCGTTTAACTATCCCTGTAGGAGTTGTGATGGTTGTCACAGCTTTCTAAAAAAAAAGAATATATAATAAAAAATGACTAGACTATTTGTTGTCCTCTTCATGATAATTCTGTGTTGCTCCTACTCTGATTGGCCTGTTTATGTATGTGCACCCAGAACTAGGAGTCTTTTCTTTTTAAGCAAGGGTAGCCAGAAGACACCAAACACCATGGCTCCACACTGTAATCTGAGAGATAAAAGTGGAAATGTATGAGAAATTTCTCTTTTGGCCAGTTTCAGAGGAATGTATAAGGTTTAGGTCAGTAGACACACGGCTCATGTATAATCCAACAGTCATTTCTGAAACTGGACTTTGTATGCATACAGAGGTGGGTGTTGAGCTGTCCCCGTATAGGGAGTTATTTTTTAGCAGTAATATTGTAAGCTCTTACACACAGTCGTCTCTCCTTTTGTACCTATTTTTTTAGGATTGCATTTTACTCATTTTGGGCTAAAAATTATTTTTTCAATTGGTCTTTATTAAAAATATTTAACAGTTCTGTCACAAAGGGTTAAATGTATAGCTGTGTGAATCTTACTTCTTAAGGGAATATTAGACGGCCAGATTTTCAGCCCAATAATCGCTAACGAGCGTTCCTATGAATGCTCGTTAGCGATCATCTTGCAGTCTAATAATGCCTCCCATTGCCCGATGAATGAACATCCATTCGGCAATTCAGATCTTTCAGAAAGATGAAAGATCTGGATTTGCCGGTGGCAGATTGTCGTGAGTAATCACAATCTGCTGCCGATACTGTCCTGCTCATTATGAGGACAAGCATTGGCGTAGTTATCTGGCGAATGCGGGAGGGAACGCTTACCTCCCGACAATCATTAGCAGCATCTGGATGTCTAATACACTCTTAACTTTCACTTTGTGCTGGTCATCTAATAACCCTTATCTCTAATTTACTTAGAGGTCATAAAGACTTATTTAAGTCACATTCTTATCAGTAAGATAAGAACAAAGCTGTAATGAGTGTTTATAATGTCAGAAAGCTGAGATAAGGAGCCCATCAGCTCCTGCTAATAAAGCATATCAGCTCTACTGAGAAAGTAAAAGGCTATGTATAATTGTATTTTTAATTATTATTTAATTGTATTTTTTATTGGAGACCCCCCCACACCCTGGTTCCAATAAAAATACAATTATTGCACTAACCTAATCAGAACATTAGGGGCAAATTTTATGTGTATTATGTCCACATGAAGCATCTAGGGGTTAAAATGGCAATCCTGCCAGCTTGAACAGTGTGTCAGCTGCATGCTATTCCTGCACCAACAGATGATGCGCCATCACTGCACTACACATGTAAGTAGCAAAACAGAAGGGTTCAAGAAAGAAAAATTATATATATATATATATATATATATATATATATATATATATACACACTTTAAGTTATGAATGTAGTCCACACCCTGCCCTTTATTGGCCTATTACAAATAGGCTATTAGTAATAGTTCACTTGAAGCTTCTGTTTATGGGGGTTCCTGTGTGGTAAGTAAGCTATTACCATCAGCGCTTGCATATAGATTGGACCCTCCTCATAACTTGAATCATGTCTATGTATGTATATATTTACACCAACCACCAACCCCAGACCCCTACCACTCCTGAGTCCCACACTCTGCCCCAGCCAGCAAGAACAGACTCAGCAGTCAGCACACTGTGTGAATGGCTGTTTGTGTAGTCACTCACACACAGTGCTGCATCGGGAAGATCCCCCTCCACATTGCAGTACAGTGTTTGAGTAAGTAGACTAACAGTCATTCACATGAATATGCTGTCTGCAGTGCTGGCCAAGGCTGATCGTGGAACATTTCTTTTTTATGTCACCAGGACGTCGGGGCAATGAAGTTCTACTGACCTTGTCTTGCTGCTTGTTTCACTGTAATGCAGCTGGATGAATCAGGTGGGCAAAGCCGCAGGGCTCAGAGCAGAGGTCATGTGGCAGTGCCTAAAATTCAGCCAGCCAATAAGCAGTGCAGGGTGCACAGCATCTACCTGCTTGTTGGCCAGCTGTTTATCTGACTTACTGACAGGATTAAGGAGCCAATGCCATTAGGGATTAAGCAGATGGTGGGAGGCAACATTGGCAAGGAGATGCATTTTCAGCTGGAAAAAGGGGTCATAGCATTTAGGTTGGCCGAGTCCTCTGAATTCACAAGCTCCATGGAGACTAAATGGTCTGCGACTATGGACAGTACGCCAGTGCTTCATGGGAAACACAAGTATTTGCCAAAACAAAACATTTCAGAAAACCTGACATGTCCTCTTAAAGCTAGGTTCATATTATATTTCCTCATTTAATTCAAGCATCCTGTTTGTTCATCATGTCAAAAAACAGTCATCAAACAGAAAGGGGAAACAGGATGCCTATCCTTATTCTGTGGCATCATATGCCATAGACTTGAATTGTACTATAGAAAAAAAAATCCGTTATCAACTGGACATAAAAATTAAACTGTATGTGTTTTTCCTGACAAGTCCTATAGGAGGCTAGATATATGCTGCATTTTTTGTAAATGCCAGTGACCTTAAAAAGAACCCAAAAATATCACAAAGAAAAATGCACTTTATGGCAAAAACCCCAACAGTAATAATACCAAATATATGTATTTTTTTTCAAAAATACTGTGCTTAGATCCTTTCTAATGGGGTTGAGTACCCAAGTGATTTTGACATTGTTATTGTCACATTTTGCATTACAAGTAAAGTACAAAAATAAAGTAAAAGTAGGGTGATACTTTTTAGGCTTTCTTTTAGTTACCAAATAGAAAAAATATTTTGCACTGTGTTTAACTATAATATGGTAAGTACTTGTACATACTGTGTTATTTTCGGTTGATCATAAAGCCTATTTTAGCCCTTAAAAATGCAGGCCCAATTTTTCATATCTGACATGTCACTATATGTGATAATAAATTTGGCCTCTACATATCCAAGCAATTATGACAATGTTTTTTTCATGGCATATTGAACTTCATATTAGTAGCAAATTTGGGTTGCTGTGCTTTGTATTTTTATGTAAAAAATAAAATAAATAAAACTAAATTCTAAATTTAGCAATTTTCAATATTTGAACACTCATGCTTTTAAGACATACCACACAAAAAAAGCTCATTTTTAACATGTTCCTTGTGTCTACTTTGTCCACCTGTCATCATTGCCAAGTTGGCATAATTTTTGAAAAGTACTTTTAATGTACTTTTTGGCATTAGAGCGCTTATAAGTTTAGCAGCAATGTTACAAATTTTCAAGAAAATTTCCAAATCCTATTTTTTAAGGGACCAATTCAGTTGTGCAGTGACTTTGACAGACCACTATGTTAGAACCCCCATATATCAACCCATTTGAAAAACTCCATGCCTCAAAGTATTCAAAATGGCATTAAGGAAGTTTGTTAACCGTTTAGGTGTTTCACAAGAATTAGTGCAAAATGTCTTTTTTTGTAGATTTTACATTTTAATCCATTTTTGGAACACAACAGGTGATAAAATGGAACTAATACAACAACATTAGAGTGCTGCTTGACTAAAATACCAGCCCAAGAAATTGTATGCTAAAGAGAATCTGACCTCCCTATCAAACTGTATAGACACACAGCTGTGATTCACCTGATTAAAAGTTGGTTTTGTTTTATTGATCTGATACTTTCATTAACATGCAAATTAAGCATCTGGTGCAATGAGGGTGTCACCACTACTCGTGTTGCACCCAAACTCCACTTATTTCTGTGGCCAACTGCTCCCTAATTGCTTTGATTACAGAACCAGGCAGTGGCAAAGCAGTGAGGTTGGGGCTGGCCACAATAAAAAGCGGAGCTTGGGCTCAACAAGAGTAATGGTGATGCCCTTGTTGCACCAAAGGCCTAATTTGCATATGAAGAAAAAGTATCATAACTCAGGGAGGGAGCCGTAGATGTGCAAAAGAAAAACAGCATTTTAATTAGTTGAACTACAGATATGTACCTACACAAAGAGCTGGATAAGTAGGTCACTGGTGACAGATTCCCTTAAATATGTAGTTTTAGATCAAACTTTTTCATTTTTACAGGAGAAAAAGCACCCCAAAATTGTTATACAATTTCTCTCGGAGTTAAAAGGAGAAAATGCATCACACAATTACTCAAAGTACAGAAATATTCCAAATGTGGTGATAAACTGTTGTTTGGGGAAAGGTCAGTGCTCAGAAGGGAAGGAGCAGCATCTGGATTTTGTAACATGGAATTTGCTGAAATGGTTTTAAAGAATCATTACATTTTAAAATGTTTATGTTGACAGAGCTGTGTGAGGGTTCGTTTTTTGTGTGACAAGCTCTATTTTTTATTAGTATAATGTTGGTGTACATTTGGCTTTTTGATCGGTTTTTATTTCATCTTTTGGGAGATGAGGTGGGAAAATACTGCAATTCTGTAAGTGTTTTTATTTTAATTTTTTATGGGGTTCACAATGCAGTATATATGATACGATAACTATTGTTGAGGTCAATGCAATTATGGTTATAGCAGATTCATAGTAATTTTTCATGTTTTACTATTCTTGCATCATAAAATCACATTTTTATCAAAAATCAGTTTTTTGCATCTCCATATACTAACATCCATAACATTTTTATTTTTTCAATCTAGTTGTGTGAGTGCTTGTTTTTTGTGGGACAGGCTGTAGTTTTTGTTGGTACCATTATAAGATACATATGAATTTTCGATGTTTTACATCAGCATAAACTCACCCACCCATAACATTTAAAATTTTCAGTTATTTCGTTCCATTAGTTGTGTGAGGACTGTTTTTGTGGGGTTGGCTGTAGTTTTTATTGGTGCAATTTTGATTGCTTTAAAAAAAAAATTATTTTTTTTTTTGGGGGGGGGGGGTGGGGGGTGGAATAGGGCAAAAATAGCAATTCTGTCAAGTATTTTTAATTTTTGCTTTTTATGGGGTTCACCATGCAGTATATAGGATTTGATAACTTTATTATGTGGGTAGACATAAATATAGAGAGATACATAGATGCCAGTCTTAAAAACCCCTATAGCTGGCGGTGGATCTGCTGACGTTATGAAGTAGCGTCAGCCTGTACATAACTTTGGCATATCCAGCGCCATTCTAGATGTAAGACAGCTTCCTTGCTGGTTTACAATCAAATCATTTTCTATGTGTAAAACAGGCATAGAAAAGGATGAATGAGAAGGGCCACGTCCACTTTTTTAGACCTACCGTGAGCGGGGAAAAGTTGCAGATTGCGGCGCAAATAACCTTTGCAATCTGCGTATATAGGTGTATTTCTGGATAGTAAATCACCCCCATAATTTCTAAAAGAATGAGGGCTATATAAATGGAGGTCTGCCAGGCCCTGAGTTTCTTATCAACTGCCAGGCCCTCATTCTTTTAGAAATTATGGGGGTGATTTACTATCCAGAAATACACCTATATACGCAGATTGCAAAGGTTATTTGCGCCGCAATCTGCAACTTTTCAACTAAAGGTCATCAATATCAAAATCTCAGAAACCTCTTTAAACACTACTTGTGATAAGGTATCATATATCAAATTATATATATATATATATATATATATATAAAAGGAAAACTGGAGCCGCACCCACTACATGTGTAGCAAGTAAGGAGTGCCAGCGGTTAAATGTGACCAGCATCCAACAATATAAAAAAGAATAAAACCGCAGCACATCCAAAATGTGAATGAAGTGATGTCCTTTATTCACCCATGCGACGTTTCGGTCCGCTTGCTGGGACCGTTCTCAAAGATTGAGTTTGAGAAAAGTTTGAGAACGGTCCCAGCAAGCGGACCGAAACGTCGCATGGGTGAATAAAGGACATCACTTCATTCACATTTTGGATGTGCTGCGGTTTTATTCTTTGACATATATATATATATATATATATAAAATATAGACTGGCATCATTTTCAAGATACTGCTTAACTTCTAGATTGTCCTATCTATTATCATTATGCAGTTTCATGCCATTTGAATGGTATATATTTGGGTACCAGTGTCTTTGTCTTGAAATATTAGCCCTCCTGGTCAGAAATACCTCAAACTATCACATTTGTTTTTCCGATGAAAAACTAATCTTAAGTGGTCGCTTTAAAAAAAAGAAACACAAATAACCTTCCAGCAGACTACACTATAGTTTGAAAAATATATTTACAGTCTATTACAAAGATTACAAATGGAAGTGTCTATGAAATGGAAATATTTAAAATGTATTTTACTATATTTAAGGAAACATCTTAGAAATTATCTTTTTTATTCTAACAATCAAATAAATAAAATGCCATAAAATAACAATGTACAGAGATTAAAATGACTGGAAAGTAAGCAGAAGAGTATATCCATTTGTGTTTTCTGCAGCCATCTTTGGTCCTATATGGTAAAATACATTATGTAGCATTGAAATACCTGTTCTTATGAATCTCTGCAAGTAAAATAGAAAAATATAGTGCATTTTTGATGTATTCAGAGCTCACTACAGAGAAATGTGTATACAAAACAAGACAGTATAAATAAAATTTACACACTTTACACTGAAACATTTACAATTCTGTGGATGCCCACATAAATTGAAGAAGACCAAATTCTGATCGATCCTTGGGATCTTTCTTTAAACAAACCGAATCTGTTCTACATGATGGGGTCGTCCACCATCTAAACATATTTTACAAATATATTTCTTACTCTAAAGATATGCACAAAGGGAATATCTAGAAAGACACAATTTATTATTGCTTCCGGTAGACACACAAAAAAAAAAAAAACCTCTGTTCATCAGGTACCTAAAAAAAACAAAAAAAAAAAGCTATAACTGCCATGTGTTTAAGCATTAACTTCTGGTCTAAAACGTTCATCTCTCTCATGGTAAACAAAAGAGCCATCTTTGTCACCCTGATATATATAGCGCTAAATATAAAATCTAAAACCTTACAATCAAACATGGATTTCATTCAACAAGATCTTGTATAAAATATATTTTGGCTATTTCAAATCTATTGTACAAAAATGTTGATTCCTCAGTCACCTTGCACTTGTTTGCAGGCAGTGAAAGGTTCAGACAGTGACTATGCCACAAGAGTCTTTTGCTTTTTTTTTTTTTATTGAACTTGACATTCGCATAGGGAAGGCTTTGTATTTTACAGTACTAGTTTCTAGTATGTAGTTTAGGAGACCCTGTATTTCAGAGAATTAAATAACTCTCACTTTTAGCAATTTTTATGACTTCATATTTTCACTATGTATTCTGTATCAAAGGTGCCATGGCTGCACGAAGTGCCATTATTGCTTCGTATTCAGCAAGTTCTTAGAAAATATGTAAAAATAAACAGTTATTAACCTGCAGAGTTTTTACTTGCTTGCTGTTGATTTGCCAATGTCTACATAGATATCTAAGTAAAATGCCAGAATAACAGCATTCAAAATATAACTCTAACCATGCTAATGATATTAGTCTCCTAATAAATGTGCAATTCAACATATCGACCAACCCCCTCCGAGAAAAAAAAAAGAAATCTAAGGAGAATAACACATTATAAAATAAGATTATATAATAAAACACAGCTTAAGGAAAATAGTTTTGCCGTATTTACCAATAATCTTAAGATTTTGTCCAACAAATATATTCTTTTTTTAAAATGAATTATGTACAGTACATTTGAAAAAGTCCATTGGGCAAAAAGGAGGTTAGAGAGCTCTGTTTGTTCTTTATTCAGGTAGTACTTTGTTATTACTGCTGTCATCCTTGCCACGTGAGTCTGATCCAATTTCTCTCTCAGGAAATGTCTGGTGGCACTTAGGAGTTCAAGTCTGTAGGTGCTTGAGGATCTAGTTGGTTTTTATCTACTGCAAAACGCTGTAGTAGAGATGACTCAGTTAACTGAGCAGATTCTAGCAGCAGTTCTTGTGTAGTGAAGGCCAGTGCTGTTGTCTCATAGTCTTACCTCCCTCATAAGGGAGGGCTGTCTATCACACCTGTATTCCGGTTCCATGAAGGTGTATCATTTGTGCTCTCATAGTCTGAATACTGCTCATGATCTTCTTCTGATGGCCAACCAGTGAAATTCCTAAGCTTATGATATCGCTACAAAAGAAGGATAATAAATGGTGTTTACAATGTCAAATTACACTGAATAAATAAATGTGTATATGTTGTCATTTATTACATAATTACACCCCTTTAAGATGTACATGTAGGTTTTTATCTATGCACTCTGATTCTGATCTATACCAATCATTAATAAGGCACCCATACAAATCTATGGCCTAGAATGCACCTCTGAGTGCCTAATATTTTACGGATTTCTCAGTGTCATCAAATGCCTTATTACAGAACTGTTCTACCATAAGAATATGGAAATGGCCCAAAAAAACTCTGTATGCCTCCATACAGGGTCCACGTACACAGCTATGTGGTTATATCTTCCATTCTATACTTACTTTATTGTCATTCCAGCAACTGCTTCAAGGGAGTTGTATCCTGCAGAGCTGAAGTTCTCTTTATACCGTTCCATCTTAATAGCTTCTAACCACTCTCCAACAGAGCAGAATGTTGAGAAATCAAGGGTGTTCTGGTCCAAGAGTGGACTGACAGGTCTAAACATTTCAAAAAGAGAATAAAGTCATAACGCTTGTCCCACTTTACCAATAAGCAGTAACAGGTAAGATCCGCTATTGTGTGAAGAAATCAAAATGCCTCTTCACTTGGTGAGACAAATACTTTACAGACTACCAAATACAGCACAAATGTGGTGTCAAGCCATGTCTTGTTACTTTACTCAGATATACCTTCTCCGCCTTACTAAAAGCATAGGGGCTGAGGTACGTAGCAGTCACTAAAGGACCTTGGTGCCTTATAGTGGAACAGACTAGAAAACCGCCTGGTAGGTGGAGAGCTCTGATACAGATTTGGGGTCAAGAAGCATCAGGTTACACATCTGCCTGTTACCAGATAAATGTGATAAAAAAAAAGGATTTCACCAGATCATTTTGCTTGATAACAATGAGTTTTAGAATTATTGTTATTATTGTTTGTTAAAAGGCAACCTGTTATGTGATGGATGCTGCCTAAACCATGGGCAGAATGAAATAATGACAAGCTGCCTGATTACAAACAGCTCTGTTTTACTTGGTGTTTCAGAGTAAATATATTTTACAAAAAAGCCAGGAACAGGGAGAAGAGTCTCCCGACTCCTCTTAGGTGACAGATCTCTCTCAGTGCACAAATATGGAAAACCTGTCAATCAAGCCATACCAGACTGGGAGAAACCTTCAAGGAGTTCTCCAGATGACTCCTCTCCCTGTTCCCGGCTCAAGCTATGTTTCCTCTGAACTGTCAGTGTTTCAAAGTAAAATACAGTTGTTTGTAACTAGAAAAGCTGTTAGGATTTCATTCTGCTGTGGTTCTGGTAGCATGAATCTCCTGAGAGGTTCCATTTAAATGACTTTAATTATTTTTCCTATTACAAGAGGGTTACAGCATTATTCGAAGTTTACCCCAGGTAATCAAAGACTTCTTTTATTATTTTTCAAAACATAGATATCCCAGCATTCAGAAATCTATGTATGACTGGTAGAAAATACAAATATCTGCATATTGGAAAGATGTGTTATTCAAAAATCTGTTGAGTAAAACTAAGCCAGGTTTCGTTGCAGCCTAATTACATTTTGGCCACTCAAGGGCTGCTCTTTTGGAACTGATGGGTAAAAAAAAGTATTTTAGATCAGCTGTAGAGGCAATATGTCAGCTAATACATGTAAAAAAAATTAAAGAGCACATACAAAATTTCCTTGTGCATAGTACATGGTGTCTTTTTAGGAAAACTACAGTGGAAATGTATCCTATGTTATGACTTTGTGGTTAAAGTCTTGGCAGTTTCCTCAAGTTTTCCTTTTCAAATGCAATAATATAAAGAAATGCAACTATTTAAAATGGAGATCCTTAAAAGACCTCATGAGAATATAGCGAGTACTGGATAAACACATTTTTATACTTGTGAGTCAACTAAAGCTGACACTCAGAGTCTTAAAGAATGGCTTCTCAATATAAATTCTGTACATTTCCAAGAGTAACTGTGTTAGCCATATGTTAATCTAATCATTTTTGCTAAACATTCAGTAAAATATGTTGAGCCTGGCAAAAAGACGTTTGATCTTTTCAACTCAGTAGTCTAGATGTGCAGTAAGTTAGGGTAAAGATTTTTAATATATACATTTAATTTAAATCCATTTAGTATGAAACATTAGTATTATTTCATATTGGTCATAGTAAGACAAAGTGGAGTATATTGCCTGCAGGTATCAGTTGAGTTACACAGCAATCACCCTCCGGCTATGAAACTAGCTCAGCTCCTCAGTTGGCACTTTAAACTGCCAATATCTGAATGTACAGCGGATGTCATTAAGGATTTACATCTTTGCTTATTCTGAACTCGGTATTCAAGTGGGAGGTACTACTCCATGGCTGTCAAGTGGGAGGTTCTACTCCATGACTGTCAAGTGGGAGGTCCTACTCATGACTGACAGTCTTCCCAGTATGAATGCATCTTTTTCTGTATACCACTGAGCGATAGAAGGAGTAGTGAAAGGGAAATGGCATAGAAGAAGCTAGATAGGTCAAAGGTCTACTTTTAACATAATCACAAAGGAATCACTAATTATATACTTATCATGGAAATATCTGGAAATACAGTGAATATTACATAAAGAATAACGACTTCTATAAATAATGAAATAACAAATAGGGAAGAAGACACAAGTCTCTTTAAAAGAAGGGCTTCCTTTGACTAACAAATACAAGGAATTTAGAGGATTGGTGACAATTGAAAACTTGATTTGAAGAATTTTGTAAGAACATATGATAAGAGAGGATGGACAGCACATATTATTGGCAGGCAGTGCACACAAGAATAGCCGTTTTGTTGCGTGGTGTGTATGTGAACATTCATTCTTTTGTTTCTTATGTGCTGCAGACAAATGGCAGACATGAAAAAGGAAATGAGGGAGTTTAAGTGGAAAATGAAATAAAACTTTGAAAAACAGGGAAAATAAGCTACATAATCAACAAACAACAATGTGTTCATGGTTAGAGGAAAGACCTTGAACAAACAGTCAATGTAGTTCGAAGTAGGAGGATGTAAAATATTTTTTAAAAAGCATGTATTAGGAAAGATGAAAGGCAAAAGTCCAGGATGTGGAGCTTAAAATCTTCAATACTTTATTGATACTCCAAAACATACCTGATAATGCACTCGTGATGTTCATATTTACCACTAATTTTTAACATGAGATAATAGTTTTGAAGATTTTAACGTCAAAGTTGTGGACTTTTGCCTTTCATCATTCTGGATATGTTCCTTACTCATGGATCCATGAGCCCTCTTATTTGCTAAGCCATGACTTCTCATTTTGTTTCTAGTTCACATTAAATACTTGTAAATAACCAGGGGGAAAATCATTCAGAAACTATTTTTCTAAACTTTGTCTTACCTGTTACAAGTTCCCATTGGGGTTTTCAAGCTGTTGGGGTTCCGGATCATTTTGTCAAGAATACCAACAATCTGCTCAAACTTAGGTCGCTCTCCACGTTCCTTTTGCCAGCAATCTAACATTAGCTGATGAAGACCTGCGGGACAATCCATTGGAGCTGGCAACCGATAACCCTCCTCAATAGCTTTTATCACCTACAAAAGACAAAATATCAATTCTATCACAGTGTGAAGAAACATCAAAGTGTTAATAACTGTCAAAATACATAAACCAAATCAACTTCTTACAATGAAAGTGTACGCTTGTGACCTATGGCCACTGATATTTTCTAATCTATTCATATTCCTAGCCAAAATATTTATTAGGATTTCTATCATATTTGTTGTAATTTAAAAAGGTAGTACATCAGCTCTGGTCCTCCTCTCTGTTTTTGTATACAAGGCTGCGCAGTGACGTATATGGCACATGACTGCTGCAGCCAATCACTGGCCTCAGTGGTCAGATGCCATATACCACTTAGGCTAATGATTGGCTACAGTGTTTTTACCTCTATGTATATAAACACCAGAAGGTGGACGATGGGTTCACATCACATTATTGTGTTAAGTTTAACATATGCAAAGAAATGTATACATTAAACAGATGCCACTGGCATCCGTCACCATGGAGTTCCACTGAAGATGGAGATCTTGGAGATCCACATTTTTGGCTGGAGGATGGAAAGGCATAGTATATTGCACTTTTCTATCTTAAAAAGTCTAGCAAAAAAAGTATACTTTAACGTATACATTTTTTTTATACAATTGAACTCTATGGTGACAAATGCCACTTTAAGGCATCAGTCTGAGGCATCTGTTAATGTACAAGTTTTTAGAATAACTTAGACAACCCTTTTTAATGTTCATTTTCATAAAATAATGTTTAAAAAAAGAGATCATTGGTTTCAGAAGTTGTTTTGTCTGATGGTTGTGCTAGGCAAGTAGTCACATTTTCACCTTTCACCGGCTCTTGTTAGAGTCATTCACTAATCAATAACAATACTGATAGCACCACCAATAACCAGAATTTTTTCTGTGGCACAATCTATAAAGATCTGGGATGCTTTAAAGGCTATGTAAACCTTTGGGGGCAATTTTTTTTATTATTGCATCATACTTATTTTGACCTAAAAATCACTTTTTCAATTGGTCTTTATTAACAAAATGGAATCCTTTTTTGTGTACGGAGCTGAGAAGCTGTACTAGCTGCCTGTGGATTTTTTCCAAATTCTGTCATCTGAGGAGCAGACGGACAGCTTATCTCTTCTCTCTGACCTTATAAACACTCATTAAAGCTCAATCCTTATCTTACTGATAAGAATGTGGCTTAAATAAGTGTTTATGACCTCTCAGTAGTTTACAGATAAGGGTAATTAGATGACCAGCACAAAGTGAAAGTGAAAGTACCAGTCACCCAGCTTTGTGACTGGACAGCTCAATATTTTTAATAAAGATGAATTGAAAATATTATTTTTAGCCAAAAATAAGTTAAATGCAATCATAAAAAAATTGACTCCAAATGTATAAATAGCCTTTAATCATTGACCTTTTTCTTCACACACACAATTTGTAATGATAATTGGACAGCGAGAACAACCAAATGGTTTGACAAAAATGATACAGTTCTGTGTCCACTTGTATTGCTTCTAGTACAAATATGTTGCCAGTGATCATTATCTTTGCACACAAGTTATATTACTACTCTTTGCATACACTCTAGATGCACTATGATGTGATAAAAACATAAAAATATCTAAATGTACAAAAAGTGTACATTGTTGGAATATTTTTAAAATCAGATACCACTCATATTCAATAAAACTGTTACACCTAATTCACTCAATCTGGATGTTATCAACTTCATGGAGAGATGCTACGTATTATTATATTGTCACCAGAAATAACCACTTTCAGAAAATGAAAAGGAAAAAATCTTCGAGAGAACCCAACAATTCATTCAATACTGCACACCTATGATACTACAACAAAAAGAGTTAAACGTGATCCCACTGTGGTTTTGTGCTGAGTCCTGCTTCATAATAGAGAAACCTTTAACTGCAAATGTGGTGGTTAAGTTAAAACACATTGCTGCAAACTTCATTAAACCCTAGAGACCTGAGTAGAAATGCACAGAGAGAATCAATCAAAGGGACATGTAAAAGGTTAGAATGATGTTATAAGGTAATTCATGTCAGTGACATTGAGTTATAAAGCACTTGGAAAAAACACTGGTGTAGTATTCATGTTCTTGAATATCATGCAGTGAAGGATTGTCTGAAATTGACTTGTAGGAAGAAGGCAAAACAAAAGATTTTCTCAACCTTAACAGTGGAAACAAGTTTGACTGGTGAGTGCCAATTAATTCTTATCATGACGGCAATCCAGCAACATGAAAGGACTATTTCATAAATAAAATGGGCTTTTATTCACAAAACTGCAAACTCAGATCTGAAAATGGAAAATTAAGATGTCTTATTACTAAAATAAATGTATAAACCTTGTAATAATTTATCACTGCAAAAATTTTACAATGATGTGTAAAATTATGATATGCATAGGCCAGGTTCACGTTTTGAAAGTTTCCCTTATTTTGTTTCTTTTAGTTATAACTTTATATTTGTAATACATTACATTCTTTGTATTTTTGTTAAATATACTTTTTAAAAATATTCAGAGAAAGCATTTTTTCAGAATTCTTGGCTGTTTTCCTTTTTTGGCTGTTTTCCCACCAACTAAATGCAAAATGATGTTATTTTGTAAAAGTCAGCATAAATGATAATGTTGGTTTACCGCTGCTGTGAGGGAATGGTATCTGTAAGATAACAGTCATTATAATAGTGTGTGTAGAATTGGAACACTAAGACATATCTTTTCTTCGTTCTGTTGATAGGCCTAAGTAAAGATGCCAAAAGGTAAAAGCGGTAATTGGTTGCCACTCCACTTTACTGGTAGGTCCCGGTGCTCTGTGAAGAGGGTAATCCCAATATTCAAGCATAAATTAAATCACGGCACTCGGGGATTTGATGCAAATATAGTGAGACGCTTTAATGATATCCACATATTTTCACAAGGTGAGGCCAACGTTTTGGTCCATCCCGGACCTTAATCAAGGCCGTTGATGGATAGTGGTGAAGGGCTGGATGGCATCTGAGGCCTTCACCACTATCCACCAACGGCCGTGATCAAGGTCTGGGATGGATATAATTAAAGTGTCTCATTATATTTGCATCAAATCCCCGAGTGCCGTGATTTACTTTATGCTTAAATAAAGCTGCCCACAGAAGAGCATTGCATTGATTAGTGGAATATGTGCAATCTAGTCACTACAGGGGGGTTCTTTCTAATTGCAGTGATGGTCTGACTGAGACAGTAAAGAAAACAAAGAGGGAGTTAAAGAGCCAGGACAGGAAGTAGAAGAGATGGAGTGACAAAAAATTATATGCAGAAAAATATACACAATTTTTTATAAAAATGTACATACAATATTTACATAAGGCATAGGTTAATATGTGATAAAAAATTACATAAAATGGTATGAGGGTACAACTTTATATATGAATAAAAATAAATAAAAAGCTGCATAAAACTCCAAGCCATTCATCACAGGTATATATTAGTAGTGTAATACACCTCTGTAGAAAGGCTCTAAGATACTGTATGCCATTGTGTAGACAAACAGCAGGATACGTCAAACACAAGACATCATTGTAAACTAATGTATATCTCACAGTACACCACAGTAGTAGGCTACGCTATGCCGTACTGGAAAAAAAAAAAGTTTCCTGTTCTTTCAATAGTTCTGAACATCACTAGCTGCCAAATGCAAGTGGAATAGGGGGAGGGGATTGTGGGGTTCTGTTCTGTTGTCAAGTGGTGAGACCTGCATCTTTAAGACATTTATGACATATTCCATGATATGAAAGCAAGTACGAAAAAGGCAATTTAGGTGAAGATGTTGAAACCTTGAGGGTGGAATTAGAAAGGTAGGAAAACACTGGTAACTGTGACCACAATAAAATTTTATTTTGCCCAACATGTGAATGCAAACACAAGTTGTATTTAAAAAAGTCAATTTCCTCAGGCTGAGGGCTGCATTTCAGGACACAGCACACTGGTAGTAACTAATGTCACATGATATACCCCAGTCAGTTAAACGTTGTTAAAAAAAAAAAAAAAAAGCCCTCATACAAGACCATCACCAGAAAAATAAAAAAATATGGGTTTCAAAAGATGAGGACACAAAAACATTGGGAGTCATTTACTAAACAGAAATACTCCTAAATGAGGCGTATTTCTGGAGCAGATTGCAGGCCAAAGGTCCTTTGCACCGAAAGCTGTATCTTTTCCCTGCTCACACCAGGTCTAAAAAAGTGGCCGTGGCATGGGTGGAGAAGGGGACCGACCTGGAGGCATAGAAAATAGTCTGAATGTAAGACAGCAAAGAAGCGGTCTTACATTTAGAAGCGGCGGTGGATCCGCCAATGTTCTGTAGAGGCCGATGCCTCTACATAACTGTGGTGGATCCACTGCCAGTGCAGGGGCTTATTGAAATGCCACAACTGTGGAAAAAATATTATTGTCATTTCGCACGGTCTCCTGCTCATTGATTTCTATAAACACCATTGTGTTAAAATGTGCAAGGGGTGTAGTTTCCAAAATGAGGCCACTTTTGGAGGTATCCACTGGATAGGTGTCAGGACCGGCAGTCATTGCACCCGTTCTGCTGGTCCTGCCCCTGACTCTGGTGGCAAGGTGGTTGCCCGGGGTCAGGCTTCGTCCGCTATTTCGGCAGGCTCCTCCTCCAGCCGGCGGTCTCTGGCTGTGGATGCGCGTCCCAGGCAGGGGACGCGCGCAACTGTCATAAGTGCCAGGGACGTGGCTGGTGCGCACTCTCGCTCGCGGCCTGTTACTGGTCGCCGGAAAACGCAAGCAATATAGTGTCTGTTTATTTTCTGTTCATTGGTATCTCATGAGTTAAGTTTTTGTTCCTTGCTTCTCCTCCCAGTCAGCTGGTTGGGTGGGGTCTGCTAGGTATTTAAGGCCCTCTAACTTTTACCTAGCTGCCAGTGTTTGGAGTTTCCTTGCTACTACCTGGTTTGACATTCTTGCTCTGCAGTTTAGACTCTTTTTGTTCTTTGACCCTTGGCGTGTTTTTGACTACTTCTCTCTGCTTGCTGATTTTGTTCCTGACGTACTCTCCTGGTTTTGACGCGGCTACCTGACTACCCATTTGGTTCTTTTTTGTCTGTTTTGTTTGTCTTTCCATCCCCCGCAGTTTTGCTAGTGTATTTCCAGTCTTCAGGTTGTCGGCTCAGGGGTTAGCCTGAGCGGGCAATAGGCAGGGAAAGGGGTTGGGATTAAGCTTAGGGATCACTTACCCCTTATCTGTGTATCCCAGCCCTGACAATAGGTACCTTGGTCTCTGCAAAAGCGACATTGCACTCAAAAACCATTCCAGCAAGATCTGCCCTCCAAAAGTGATATGACACTTCTTCCCTTGTGAACCCTGCTCAATGCAGAATCGAGGTATCAATATTAAAGTTTGTTTTGCTGTTAACCCTTGCTTTATTATAGGAAAATGACAAAATGATGCCAACATAAAGAAGAAGACATATACCGTATTTTTCACCCCACCCCATAAGATGCACTTTTTTCCCTCAAAGTGGGGGAAAAAATTTCAATGTGTCTTATGGGGCAAATACTAATGAGCGCTCATAGTATCAGAAGACTGGGAAGCAGCCAGTGCAGCGCTCTCTGGGCTCTGTACTCACCGCTTCCTGGTCCTCTGCCGTCGTCTGTGATGTGACTGTGCATAGCGTGAGGGTGCTCTGAGTCAGGTCACAGCACAGCCGACGGCAGGAAGAAGAAAAGAGTGGCAGTGTCCAAAGTAGGAGTGGTAAGTGGATTTTTTTTTATTTTATGTGATCTGAGGCTGGGGGCTGATGAAATGAGGCTGGGGTCTGAATGAGGGGGAGTGTCTTATTTTATATTGAGGCTCTTATCGGAGGTCTGATTGGGGGTCATTTACATTGGGGTCTGAGGTGAGGTCTGATCTGAGGTCTTATTGGGGTCTAATAAGGTGTGTGAGCTGAGGTTTGATTGGCATTGGGGGTTTGATTGCTGGTCTGATTTGAAGCTTTTCATGTGGGGGTCCAATTGCTGGGATTCCCACCAACAGTTAGAGCGAGGACAAAGAACTGCTCTTATAGGGCGCTGTCTCTTCTCACTGCATTTGAGACAGGCTCATAGATAAATATTTGATCAGTCTGACAACCCACACCATTGCCAATCAGCTGTTGTAACTTCTGTGTAGTGACAAACTAATTTGTCACAAAGCAAATGTCTCTGTGAAATTCGGCGAACCAGATAATTTTTTCTTCTGTATGAATCCATTTAGGAAAAACTGTATGAGCCCATGGTGCGATATAAGTACTGTATTATGTATCATGGGCATGAGGGCCTACGGGCGTCTGATCTGGAAAATAATTCTATTATAAGAAATTGCATGCAAAATAATAGTTAAAATTGGCAACTAATATGGGAATATTTTGAAACTAGCTGGGTAATACTAATATTATATATAAAATATTCACTTTCAGCATACCTTAGGATGTGCTGTATAAAAAAATGAAGCTTTGATAGGCTGGAATATGGGACCCTTTTTTCCTTGTGATAAAGTAAGATGGAATGGCACAAGGATTAACAGTAGCAGCAGGAAAGCTGATGATAAACGAACCACCTTGCATGGGCATATTATGTGATATGAAAGGCACTAGATATGCCTCACGCTTTTCGACAACAGCGTGTCTAAGAATGCTTTGACTGATGAGATTGTACATGGTTAATAACTAGATTCTATGAAGATATCACAGATCAATAATCTGTTTGTTAATTCTGCGACATTAGAGACAGAAAGCTGAAAGTCAATCGGAGAGCTGCTCAAGATAAGACATGCTTAAAATGTAACTTCGAACACAGAGAAGCAAGTGACTTATGAGCAGACTGCTTGAATTGAATCTCTTCACAGCTTATGTCCAGCTTGGGGATAAATACAGATGAGAGCCTCCTAACTCTGCTAGCTAAACAATAAATGATAAACCCTACTTCCCCTGCACTTCCTTGAATGTTAAGCAGCTGCAGCTTTACAATCATTTTATATTCTTGTCAGAGATGTTTATGTTTGCTGGTAGAGCTTGAGGAAGGTGTCAAAGATATAAAACTTTACTGACTACCTAGGGGAATGCAAATATTCTTTTTGCCAGCCCCAAGGATTTGTTTGCACACATTTTGACAGTCCATGAAATCTTTGACACTGAGCCCTGTCAGATGTTAACAACTTTGCACTGTGCATAAAAAAAAAAAAAAAAAAAAGCTTGTCACAAACTTTTTATATCTTTTTCAGGCTTTATGATCTCTGTCTCCAAAAGAATCACAATTTCACTATTTAATTTAACGGAAGTCAATCAGGCAATTTTACCGTATATAATAAACAATATATTTTTATGTTGTGTATTGAGGAAACACATTAATTGATGGCAATAGGAACACTATTAATGTATTAAAGCACATAGTAACAAATTTAGAAAGTTTAAAAACTTACATCCTGGTTTGACATATCCCAGTAAGGCCTTTCTCCATACGACATTACTTCCCACATTACAATCCCATAACTCCATACATCACTGGCTGATGTAAATTTGCGGTACTGGATTGCCTCTGGAGCTGTCCACCGAACTGGGATTTTTCCTCCCTAATAAAGAAAATAATCAAAGATTGTAAAGTCAGTGGCTAACAAGAAGAAAAAAGTTAAAATGCATTGCTATCCAAAACAAAAATTTTAATATGTATAGTGGTAAATCACAAGAAAATCAGAAATAAAAAGATTTCTCTGTTCAATTGCTATTGTTCCAACATGTCATAATGATATAAACATGCTTTGGGGGTGATCTGCATTTTGCAATGGAATTTTCAAAAGCATAGTTATTTAAGGTTTCTCCAAACATGTAATGTATGTGGCAAGCTTCATAGCCAATCTCTCTCTCTTTATACACAGTGTGACTCAAAAGTCTCAGGACACCCTTTTATTTCAGAAAATTTAGGGAAAATTAAATATCTGAATACCCCAACAAGTAATGGTTGAGTGGACCTATCTTTTAGGCTATGTCCAGAACATGGCCGCCATCTTGAAAGCCGCCATATTGGATCAAGGGCAAATTTTTCCAATAGGCATGTAGCATATCAAAGAAGACCTTTCAGAAATCGATTGCCACAATCAGATTTGCAATATCTCTTGTGGTTCAAAAGTTATCAACATAGAAAGTTCAAAACTTCAAAGTTCTGTGTTAAGAACCAGGGGCGACACATTGAACATGTCAAATAGTTGTGACTATTCCCGGTTGCAACTTTCTGTGTTGATAACTTTTGAACCACAAGAGATATTGGAAATCTGATTGTGGCAATTGATTTCTTAAAAGTCTTCTTTGATATGTTACATGACCACCTTCCCATTGGAGAAATTTGTCTATGGGACAAATTTGTCTATGGGTCACACTATGGGAAAGTTAGGAAATTGAGATAAAGTATCTCACAGTGTAAGATGGTGACTGGAAGATGTGGTATATGCTGTATATAATTCACCTAGGATTCTCACCTATACATGGTGAGGGGCTCCAAGAATTAGGAGAGCAACACATTTTTTGTTTCTCTCCATGTTTAAACCAGTGTTTTGGTCCTACTCCAGTTCCTATGTTCCTCTGCATTGGCCTCATTAGAGCAACTGTACTGAGGCCTAGCGACACTGGAAACGCTCTCTGGACAGCGCATGGAGGCTGCTCACAGGCTAAACACAAGCTGAAGGCACAAGTTGCTGTATGTAAAACAGAGAGGGCGCATACACTGTTTAGTTAGTGCTTGGACAAGCAGGATTTTGTTTATCTTTTTGTGTTATTTTGTATCTTACAACCTGTATACGTATTGCCTGTACCCGTGCTTTTGACATTTGAAGCCTGTCTGTGTCTCTATAAAGCCCATCTTGACTCTGACCATTGAGCCAAATTCCCATAACATATATGCCATTTCAGCTATGCCTTCAAACTAAGACGGTGCCATAAAATAATAGGGATTAGGTTGTAAAATTATTCTCATTGTTCATGGTGGTATTGCTGTCTAATTGTAGGTAAAAGTTAACACATATTTAACCCCCTTGCTATAATCCCTGCTTTGTTCTACCATTACCCTATCAAAAAGAGTGGTCAATAGCCAGTCCCAAGTCTCCTTGCAATGTCTGAAGAACCTGATTTTCTACTTCCATCAGCAGACTTGTAGGATCAAGTTTATTACTGTTTGTTTTAAAGTGACCTCATAGTTAATATGGTTGAAAAAGGCATAAGTCCATCAAGTTCAACCAAGGGATAGCTTAATAGAAAATTAAAACACATTTGCTTGAAATAATAGAAGATTATTAGCTAATTTTACCATCTTAATCTTCAGCACATAAACAAGCACCACATGGTGCTTTGGGTGATCACTACATTATTTATAAGATTATGCAATCTTGTGTGTCCTTCATTGTATCTTACTGACACCGAAGTGATGAATGTAATAAAAACAACAGTAATCAAATTTGAGAAAGGGGCATTCCAGTAATCTACTTGATAGGGGATAAATGTTAGACTGATTAGGGGTCGGACCAATCATGAGAATTTCACTCATTTGAATGGAATCCTGGTTAAACATGTGCTGTGCTGCTCCATTCATCTTTATGGGACTGGGACTAAAGGTCCTTTTACACGGAAAGATAAATCGTTTTAGCGATCGTAGATGAACGATCGAACGATGCAATGTAAATACCGTTTACACTGAAAGAGAAGTCGTTCACAATCGTCGTACTTTCGGTCGTTTTATAATCGTTATTACGATCGTTCCTTGCTCCTTGCCATAAGCATTACCATTACCATCTGCCAACGACTAAACGATTTTCGTTTAAACTGGAAGATTTTGCGAACGATGAACGATTAATTTATTGGCGGGACAAAAGATGCGATCAACGAGAAGCGAACGAAATCTCGTTCGTCGTTAAATCGTTACCCGTGTTTATACGCAACAATAATCGTGCAAATCCGAACGTTTGAACGATTATTTGAACGATAATCGGCTCGTGTAAAAGGGCCTTAATTGCTGGGTCTTGACTTCAATTCTAGGTGACATACTGGATGGTAGAAAACAATCAAAGCAAAACACAGAAAAGTAAAGAAGACATAGTAAGAAACATATATAAAGTAATGAAAATGACCACCTTTCAGTTGAACATGTATATATTTATTAAGATGTTGGCTTTCAGGATGGGAGAAATGTAGAGTAATCTAATGGAATATGTTATATTGTTATAGTTAATTGTGTGGCTTTTGACTGACATTGCTTTCATTTCAATACCCTTCAGTCAAATAAGTCAATCAGATTCTGTACCAAACATAACCCAGCACATACAACAAATCTATACAAATATACATAAATCACTTACAGTTGTTGTGTATACTGCATCTGCATCATCTTCTACAACTCGAGATAAGCCAAAATCAGATACTTTGCAGACAAGGTTACTGTTGACTAGAATGTTGCGTGCCGCAAGATCCCGATGCACGTATCCCATGTCGGCCAAATACCTCATTCCTGCTGCAATGCCTCTCAACATTCCCACCAGCTGAATGACGGTGAACTGTCCATCATGTTTCTACAGAAAAGGAAAATATGCGCTCATTCCTGAGTAAATTATGCACTATAGATAAATGCCTGATGTGACTAAATGGCAGCATTACATGTCCTCCAGTAAGTCTATATCCATGACGTTGAATTGGAAATGGATGCATTATCTGGAACTAAGTGAACTTATGGGAATCATGAATGCTAGAAATGGCTGCTTTTACCTGTGCATTTGATCCCGGAGTGTTTAGTGTTTGGACTTTTAAGGACATTGTCTGAGTAGATCCTGAGCGTTTAGTTTTTGTAGGTGCAGTAAACAATTCCAAACATTTCTAAAGCAGAAGATGATCACAACTTAATTTATTGGAAAAAATGACAAGTACTATTACATAATCCTGATGTGTCCAAAATGTACATGTTTAGGCAAAATATTAAAGTGGTTGGCAACCCCTAAGATAAATCTGAAATAAAGGACAGGTAAGTACTTACCTCACAGTTCCTGCACCACTGTTCTGGTTCTCCTGGGCCGGGCTCCATTAAACCCAGCGGCAGTGGTGACGTCATGTCAACAACCCTGACCACTGTAGCCAATCACTGGCCTCAGCAGGGCACCTGACAAGACCAGTGATTGTCTACCTTGGTCACTTGTTGATATGACATCCTCTATGCAACCCTGTAATGGAGTCCAGCTGGGACAACTGGAGAGGTGGTGAGGTAACTCTGAGATAAGTACTTACCTGTTTTTCAGATGGATCCTTGGGATTGTTCTGTTTTAACCCGAAATTACAAAACCCCTGTAAACCTTCATAATTTCTATGAAGCAGGTCAAAGGTGGTCAAATGGTGGTCAAAATGTACATATGCTCTACCATCAGCTTTTTACAAGAAAGATGTAGGTGGTAAGTGATTATAACGTCACATAAAAAGTCCTGCATGAACGTGCATTGCCACTTTCCTGAAAAAGGATTATGTCGAGGACGAGGAAGGGGCACTGCAACCTGCCCCACTACATTTACCTTCTATGCCAGTTTCCTGGCATAGAAGAAATCTGACATCTACATCAGTAAGGGGCGCACGGACTGCCAAATGCTGCGCCTAGTTTCTGATGAGACGTATGCCTTGTCATAAATTAGGTGCAGTATCTGGCAGCCCGTCTGAGTATCATAGCCTGGCGTACACCACCGGGCTATGCTAAATCTGCCCTACAGTGTGAGGTGTAGCAATCTCATGACTTGTCTGAAATTGTGCTTGGAGAGATCTTCGGATGTCTCCTCCACATACCCATCACAGCACTATGACAGGTACTGTTAATGTATCTTTCAACATTGTTCCAAGTAAGCCTGTGATGATGCCACCTTCCCTTTATAGCTTTAATTAAAGAACTCCCGCAAAAATTTTTATTCTCTGACCTGTTCGAAAGGTGCATTACACAATCTGTAGTGAATGTTATTTTCTTATCAGAGGCTGAAATTGAGAGTTTCCACTCTCTTCTTATTGTAGCTGGGTCATGTGACCAACTCCCTGACCTCCAACTGACCCAGAACAGCAAGCCAGTCACTGCTCTATTCATTCCTATGAGACTGAAAGTGAGGCTCCCATAGCAATGCATAGAAAATTAGACTTCCTGTCCACACATAAGTCTCTGTGTGAGTTGGTGAGTCTAACTCCTAGTCACTTGACACAGATAAGAAACTTCAGGATGATATAACTCAAAAATTCAGCTACTGGTAAGAAAATGACATTCACTACAGATTACATCATGTACATTTCTAGCAGGACATGGAATAAAAATTTTTGCGGGAGTTCTTTAACATTGATTTCACTGTATTTATATGCATATTTTCTAATATCTGTATTCCCTTTACATATGTACACAGTATTGTAGAGAGACTACTATATACTGTACACATATAAGTCAAGTACCAGGTGTTGTTAATTTACCGTACATCCACGTTGTACTTTTTTTTACACGTGTACATTCCATTTTTACGACTGCATGTATTATGCCCCATTTTACAATTGTTTGTATCCATCTGAATTTCTTTTTGTTTACTTTGTCATTTTTTTCTAATATGTATTACTATATTGTAATGTATTAGTTTTAATTTGCTCATAGAACCATGATGGAAACAGTGTATACCCATATTGCTTTTGACTGAGACTTAAAGGGGTTTTCCTAGCCTTTAATGCTTATGACCTATGCTCAAGATAGGTCATCAGCATTTGATTGTTGGGGGTCCAAGACAATCGGGACTCCCACTGATCAGCTGCTCGAGAGGGCATTGACGCACACAGTAGCGCCGTTGCCTTCTTTCAGCTCTTCCTACACTAGTGATGACACATTCATCGGTCACGCAGCTCAGCCACATAGAAATGAATGGGGCTGAGCGCAATACCAAGCACTGCCCCTATACAATGTACGGCGCTGTGCTTGGTGAGCACAGGGAAGGCGGGGGCACTTTATAGATGCACCGATGCCTTGTCAAACAGCTGATCATCAGAAGTTTTGGGTGTCGGACCCCCAACGATCAGATACTGATGACCGATCCAGAGGACAGGTCATCAGAATTAAAGTCTTGAAAACTTTTTGATCACAAATATACAAAGGCACTACTATTTTATACCACTAAGAACAATTGTGAAAACTTGATCCAGCCCAGTTTTTATTTTGATCCTGAAAAATAAATATGGCGCCAAGCAGATAACTAAAACTTCTACTAAGGATGAAACAGTTCCGTAATGCATCTCGCAAGGAGGCACCAGTGAGAGAAACAGCCTTTGAAAGATTTACCTATAGAAATTGTCATGGCCATGACTGATAATAGTCAGGAGTGACAGAAATCAGACCCCTGACGATCTGATTTTGATGATCTATCCTGAGGATAGGTCAGCAGTATAGTAGCATTGCACAATCCCTTTAAGATTGAGGCAAACAACCTAAAAACTATACTAGGTAAAAACAGACATTCTTTTTCTTGGGTTACTTTATTATTTAGAGACATAAAATAATCTTCTTGTGAAATTCCATTATCCACATAACTATTTATTCCACCAAAGCATACAGTATACTGAGTATCATCAGAGCTGGATAGAATATATTCACATGGTCGGCACTGTCTTTTTTCACCTACCAACCAGGAAAACAAGCAGAAAACCTATAGATTGATGTTTACATATTAAAAGTAGGGGTTTCTTATTACATACCAATCCAGATGACTGAGGAGAATGTAAAAGTAAACACAAATCCCATGCATATTTATGAAACCCTAAACATTCATTTTACAATAATTTATGAAGAGCACTCACCCTTAAAAATGCGTCTAGAGCTCCGTTCTCCATGTATTCAATTACAATCATTACTGGTTTCCCTAAAACATGAAACATTTAATGTTTGTGAGACCTTTTCCAAGCAGAACCAACATTCATTTTGATAAGAAACATCTTGCTGTACTTGAAAGTTTGCACCAGAGGAGTAGCAGCAATGGTAATGAAATGAGGCAGTTTTAAGTATCTGTGTGCAGCATGGATATAATTTGTGCACATAAATAGTAAGAAACAATATGTCAGTATTTACTGGAGATGGAAGGAAAGAGACACTTTTCTTCCCATTGAATTGCCATGCTGTTTGCATGTGTAACATAAATCAAGGAGAAATCTCTGTATACTAATTTCCATCAAAATTACGTGGACACAATAAATATTTACTGCAAGACTAAGATCATTTCATTCAAGCCTAGCAAAAGGTTCAAGCCACAGTAGTGAGTTCTACTTACCACGCGTCACTACCCCTTCCAAATGAACAACGTTTGGATGGTCAAACTGGCCCATTATACTTGCTTCGCACAGAAAATCCCTCCTTTGTTTCTCTGTGTAGCCAACTTTCAGTGTCTTTATGGCAACTGCTACATCTCTTTTTCCTGGAAGCTTTAGGCGGCCACTGCACACTTCTCCAAACTCTCCTAGAAAAATAAAATAGAAGGTGACTAAATGTGATTTCTCGGTTGTTTTCTACTAGGCTTTCCATTTGTAAATGTCTTAAAATAAAGAATAAAATGTCTTTCATGATAATATAACAGGTTACTCCAGGATGAGAGTAGGTAACTTTGGTAGAGATCTACTATGGTTATGAGAAGCACTATCTATGGTTATGAGGATCATACATGTATCACAGCTTTTAACAATATGGGCAGGTGGATCTACCGTAAATGTACTTTCATGTTTTGGATCCACTTAAATAAGGATCTGCTATACAATCTGAATTTAACACATGTAAATACATTTTTTTTTTTATAAAGGTTCAGTGTGGCCACAGCCATATAGTAAAACTCCACTAAAAAGTGGTCAATTTAAAAGCGTTTTTTTATTCAGGGTTAGACTGGGCCACCATTGTAGAAGAGGTACCTCTGGTGGGCCCAGTGTCTGACAAAATGATGGGCCCCAAAGGTCTAGCAGAAGAAAACTGATTTGGAGTAAACTTTATAGCCAAACAATTGCCACTAGGGCCTATGTGTTATGGAGTGAGCCAAAATAAAATGAAATCTAATTTCCTGCATTTTCAGAGCACATAGTGTAGCATATGAGAAGTTGATTCTTCCACCGGTTTCATTTCTTAGGGTATGATGACGGTCAGGTTTCCTGATGCAATCAGGAGTGAATTAAAAAAAAAAAAAAAGAGAAGTATATGTCCTTTATACTTTTTTATGATCCACTCCTGTTTCTGGCCTCCAAAGCTGCATCAGGAAAGATGGTTGTGTAGTTATACCTTAACGGGGATGTGCAGTGCTACAATATTGATGACCTTTCCTCAGAATAGGTCATTAATATCAGACTGATGTGGCTCCACCACCCAGACCCTCCACCCAGTCAGTTGTTTGAAGGTGTAGCAAAGCTCGTGGGAGCACTGCTTACGCTTCAATACTACTTAAAGAGGTGGTACAATCTAATTGAGACTACTTATCCCATTTAGGTTAGTTGTAATTACAATGAGTTGTTGCTGCAAAGGAGACTGCACACAGATAATTTTAAAGAAGAAGCAGCGCTTGTATGAACACTGCTATCTCTTCAAACAGCTGACTGTCGAGGGTCAAACCCTCTCACATCCCCAACTGATAAAGTTGCTCTGCACAACCCCTTCAATGGGGACATTTCTGATAATATTATTACCCACTAATCTGCAAATCGATTATTTTGGAATGTGTCACAAACATTGCCATTTCAGATTCTCAGAAAATGACATAAAAGTCTAAGTGTTGTCTGGATAATGGAGAGCTGCTAACTGAAATGGCTCTCATCCAGATTTGCCTTCCTATTGTAAATATCAGAAAAATCAATGAAGGGTAAACCACCCCTATGAAAACTTTACTGGCATTTTATTGACTTTTTGGTACATTTGTTAAATAACGTTTTTCAAGTCATATACAGTGTTGCCCTAGTGGCCTATGCCTGCAGCTGTCCCACTCCTCCATGTGGGCACAACTGCTGTGACAAAAAAAATTAAATTATATATTTAATTACATACAGCTCTATTATACTCTATCTGCTGTAATCTAACATTTTATTCTAAAGTGCTTTCTATGCTTATCGAAAGTAAATAAAAATGTATCAAGCAAATTGTTGTACCTTATGGCAGCTTGCCTATAAACTTGTGCTATCAAACTCCAATAAACGTGATTTATTGGCAAGCCTTTGCTGCTCATAAATTTTTACTGAGAAATAAAATAAAAATGCATTTGATTCCTGGGTATCAGTAAAATTGCGTTAGTGGAAGCAGTGTGTGTTGTCTGAGGTTTACCTCATGGAGCCATCACAATGAAACGGTTTGTATCCAGCCCCAGGTTTGTATTGACAGACAATAAACAAAGGAAATTTCTGTGCAGTCACTAAATCTCATAAGGCTTTTGGTTGTGAAAGTCTCTTATCAGAGATTTCAGAAAATGACATACACACTGTATAATTTAGAGCTCCCATCCTGCCAGAATTAACACTGCATCCTGTCAGTCGATCGGGACCTGATATTTAATATCTCTGTCCTTATGACAACCTGCTTTTGTCTTTTTTAATCTTGTGCTCAATTATACATAGAATCAGGAAATGGGATTAGCTCTTTTCACCTGTAGGATTTGAGTAAATCAACGTGTTTATGAGATAACTTACTTCGTCCTGCCTAATTACAGGTTACATGAGGGTGCTGGGAAGTGAAATTTTACTTTAATCATTTATTACTTGTGTTTCCTGAGGCGACAGCCATGTTTGTCAGTCAAAAACTGCAGATTAAGTGGAGATAATGTAGGGCATTAATATTAATGTGTAGAGCATTTGTAATCTTTGTACATTGTACTTCATATCACTGAAAGACTACCAAGTGATTTTTCCACCAACGAGCGGCCACAAAGTTATTATTTGGGACAGATACAAATGTTAGAAATGTAATTGACCATTTTCTCAGTTTTTTTGTGTTTATCCTAGACTAAAACTCTGCATGTTTGATCTACTGAACATGACTTATGCATCCTGTTCACACCAAGAGCTGCGATAAAAATGACCAGGAATGACTGTTTTTGTATTTTCCCTGTTATGATTTATATTGAAAATAAATTATCTTCGGTTGATACGTTGTTTTTTTTTTTTTACATTGCTGAGATGCCAGCAGGTCTAGGGAATCTTAAAGGCAGTGCTACCCTGGAAAAGGTATACAAACTATTTCTTCTCCAGAAGGAAGGAAACTGTCTTTCTAATGCCATCTATAAGTAGCTACTTTGTTAGTCAATGTTTTTTAATACCTTTGCGCCAATGATTTCGATATACTCTTCCTAATTGTCGATGCACCATGCAGCTACGATGTATATAACTATCCACTGCTTTAATGACAAATCTTGCTGTATATTATTCGGTGACTAAATAAGCTGAGCTGGTACACTGTCAGTCTGATCCTCCTAAAGTAACAGGAAGTTGAGATGATCATCTCCCTGTCATAAAGAATGAATCATAGCACTCGAATTGAGTCTAAATACAAGCTAACTGCGGAAGATACACAAAATTAAAAATGGGGACATTGTTTTTGCTACCACATAGAAGATCAATCTACGGTTCAAAAAAATTAAAACAAAGTATCAAATAAAATATTCACACTTAGAAAGTATTGTTTCAAAAAGATGAAATCTGAAGTGGATACTCAAGCACCCAAAAGCTGGGTCATGAAAATGTTAAAGAATGTTGAAATCTTTTTTACAGTTTTTTGGCACTGAACACTGAATTCTCGGAACAGGATTTCACTTCTTTTTTGGAATATATCACCTTACAATTGCTATATACACTGGGGGTGCCAGAAACTACCTCAATATTATAAGGGGAGCAATTAAAAACAAAGGTAAAACCTTTAAAGTAAATAAAACAGGATCATGACATCGAAAAAACGAATTATGATAGCTTGGCTTTTCACTTTCTCCCTCTTCAAATGAATAGTAGATATCAAAACACATGTCTACAATGGGCTCTTATATCAGTACAAAAATACAAATTGTGACATTGCAGCCACTCAGACAACTTGGTTGTCCTCATAATGACAGAAAGGTTTATACAATGTGCAATGAATTGCTCTCTGCACAGCTGCTACATAGACCTTTCCACAACAACATCCATTTTTTCCACCATGAATTTAGAAAGAGCACAAATAAAAATATATAAGTTAAACTTACGTTCCAGTCATAACATTCTGAAGGTACAATTCAATGGCTAAATGGAAATGCTCAATAAAAGCACCAGTCTCTTACCTGCACCAATTACACGCTCGATTTTTATACAAGATGCATCTAACTCCTTGGCAAATTGATGGACAGCTCTATTCGGATCTTCATATGTTTCAGGGTCAATGTAGGTTTTGGTGCCTGGAAATTTAACTGTAATGATGTCAGAAAGTAGAACAGTGATGAAGAAAAGCACTTATTGTTCATACAGCTAGAATGGTCACTTAATGGATGTGAAAGTTCTCATTCATCCAGGTCATGGTATATCAGTAGTAATATTTCAGAGCAACTGCACTTTTTTCTTGAAGACGTTTCGCCAGTTATCCCACTGGCTTTCTCAATTAGAGTGGCTTGTATGAGAATTCTCCAACATTACTTACTGGTGACTCATGCTTCAGCCATGTAGTTAAGGTGTTGATTTCATTTCCATGACTGAAGCTATCAGGTGTGGTTAAACTGCCTCTGGTTAGATGTTATAGCTGCGTTGTAAGTGGCAGACAATAAATGTTGCACCACCTTTATTCAAGATTGGTTTCTCGAACTTAACATAAATAGCTTCTTTCACACCTTTTTTGAACCAGTCCTCTTCTGTGTCTAGGATGCAAATTTCTGTGTCATCAAATGAGTGTCCTTTATTCTTAAGATATAGGTTCACAGTTGTGTGCTGGGCTATACACTGGTGTAGCTGCTGTTTTGTTTCCCCAGTGTGCAATTGCAGGCACACCTTACTACACTGCATACACCAGGGGTGGCCAACCTGCGGCTCGCGAGCCGCATGCGGCTCCTTGAACCTTCATTTGCGGCTCGCAGGACATTTTGATGTGGGCCCCGGTCCCCTGCCAGAAAATGCTAATGACCGCTTCCATTATGGAAGCGGTCATTAGCATGCGGGAGGCACGGGAAGGTACGAACAGCACATTAGCGGTGTACTTACCTTCCCTGGTCTTCTCCCCGCTGCGCTGTGTCCTGACACATACAGCATCAGGACGTAGTGCACACAGACACGCACTATGACCTGACGCTGTGTGCAGTCAGGTCACAGTACAGGGCGCCGGGAAGAAGACCAGGGAGGGTAAGTGAACCTGCCAAGAGGCAGCGCCGTCCAGAGCTGGTGAGGTAAGTTTATTACTTATTTTGAAAGTCTGATCTGAGGTCTTATTGGCGCTCATCTGAGGTGTGGAGGAACTGATGGGGGCTCATTTGCGGCTGGGGGGGGGGCTGATAGGGATCTAATTTGAGGATGGGGGCATATTGGTGGCCTGATATGGGGGGGTGATAGAAGTCTTATTTTGAGGCTGCTGGGCCTATTGGGGGTCTGATGTGTGTGATATGAGGGTGCTGATAGGGATCTAATTTGATGCTGAGGGGCTGATAGGGGTCCAATTTAAGGTTGGGGGCCTATTGGGGGTCTGATATGAGGCTGGGGGGCCTATTGGGGGTCTGATATGAGGCTGGGGTCTTTGGGGGTCTGATATGAGGCGGAGGGGCCTATTGGTGGTCTAATCTGAGGCTGGGAGAGCCTATTGGGGGTCTGATCTGAGGCTGGGAGGCCTATTGGTGGTCTAATCTGAGGCTGAGAGAGCCTATTGGGGGTCTGATTTGAGGGTGGGAGAGCCTATTGGGGGTCTGATCTGAGGCTGGGGGCCTATTGGGGGTCTGATATGAGGCTGGGGGGGCCTGATGGGGGCTGATCTGAGGCTAGGGAGGGTCTAATGGGGGTCTGATCTGACATGGGGATACTATGAGCCCAGATAAGACCCCCAAATCCTCCTCAGACCCACAAAATAAAGCCTTCTAGTTCTTACTTAAGACACCAAAAATCAGACACCCCATGCTTACATCTCCCCTATGTCAAATCACCACACACATGATCTCAGCATGAGGGTGGGGGGGTCATCTGAGCATGATGGTATCATCTGAGCATGAGGGGGTCATCTGAGTATGAGGGGGTCATCTGAGTATGAGGGGGTCATCTGAGCATGAGGCGGTCATCTGAGCATGAGGGTGTCATGTGAGCATAAGGCGATCATGTGTGCATGGGTGGTCATCTGTGCATGGGCGGTCATCGGAGCATGGGCGGTCATCTGAGCATAAGGGTGTCATGTGAGCATAAGGTAGTCATCTGAGCATGGGGCGGTCATCTGAGCATGGGGCGGTCATCTGAGCATGGGGCGGTCATCTGAGCATGGGGCGGTCATCTGAGCATGGGGCGGTCATCTGAGCATGGGGCGGTCATCTGAGCATGAGGGTGTCATCTGAGCATGAGCGGTTAAATACACTTTTAAATGTTTGAAAACTCAATTGCAGTAATACTGTTGTGTGCATGGATATTTGTGGAAATGTATATCTTGTGGCTCCTGGTGGTCATACGTCTTCGGAATTTCACCAGGTTTAAAGTAGACTGGGATGTGACGTTTATTTCAGAGTTCAGATACCACAGCTAAGTATGAAAGAACGAAGTTCTACCCTGCTTCGCACCTTCACTGGCAATCTTTGCCAAGCACAGAAGGGCCAACACCTGTGTTCTGGACTCAGCTGTGTACAAACATCTTGTTTGATAACAGTGAGGTTTGCATCTTAGCCACGGAGGAGAAGTAGTTCAAAAGAGGTGTAAAAGAAGCTATTTAAGTTGGAGAGACTGAGCTTGAATAGAGGTGGAGGGGTGCGACATCTATTGTCTGCCACTTACAGTGCGGCTCTAACATCTCTCCTGAGGTAGGTTAACTACACCTGAACGCTTCAGTCATATGATCAACACCTTAACATCATGACTGAAGCATGAGTAACCAGTATTTAAAGCAGGAGAATTCTAGTAAAAAACATTTTAATTGAGAAAGCCAGTTGTTGGACTAGCGAAACGCCTTCAAGAAAAAAAAAGTCCAGTTTCTTTGACTTCTTATTATCGATGTCACTTAATTGAGTACTGGCATGTAGACATTGGCATGAACATCAGTTTTTGCACCAAGCATATCAAGCAAGATACCAAAATGTTAGGCCAACAAAGCATAATGTCACGTGATGGGTAACCCAAGGTGCACCACCACGATTCTGCACTAATGTATTTCATCAAACGTCTCTTACAGGAGATAATTTAGGCAACATATGGCGTGACATTTAGATTGCATTTGCCAGTGGAAAGAATTTATGGCCCTGACAAAGTCAGCCGTGTATTTTGCTCAGCTATCTTCATCAGGGCAATTAGCTTTGAATGAACTTTATAGGGTGTAAGGTCAAGCTCTTCTCCATTCAATTCCCCTGACCATGGTTTTGCAGCTGGGGGAACTGTGGTGGCCTATTCTATTGACTGATAGGGGTCTCAGAAAGTCGGACCTCTGCACATCTACAGTAGCAGTTACTACCTATCTAAGGGATAGGTGACAATTGCTTATGACAGGAATATACCTTTAAATCACATCAAGACCATTTTCCATACCAGCATTTATTACAAAATTACAACAAATAGATGCTAACATGTAGCTGTAAGTGGGGAAAGGGACAACTCAATTATCAATTGGTCATCTTGGAAATAAAAGAGTATAGTTATTTCAGTATTTTAACTTCTCCAGAGCTGCCATCAAAATAAAAGAAGTGATCAGATTGATTGTCATAGGCACTCTTATAATAGTTGTGATGCATTGTACAGGCAATTGTCACTTTGCAGGCTTTTCCCCCAAAATACTCTTTTAAATAATATAATAAGGCAACAATAATAGGGATTCACAAAATATTGAAAGGATATATCACAAATATTAAAGATATGCTTCCCACCTAAGGGGCTCCACCTTTTGTGGCAATGGAGCTTCCCTGACCTTTATTCCATCAGATGAAATGGCTTGTGGACATGCCACTGATGTCTATGTTGAGAAAACCACTTTAAAAGGAGGGCTGCTAGAATAAAAAATTATCTAAATGATTCACTGTATTGAATCCCTCATCCTGAGTTGTGTTCCTGTAAGATTTCATAACAAATGCTGATAATGCAATTGAAAAGAAATAAAACCCAGTGGCTTATTTTCATTATATTTCGTTATTCAATCCTACTGAATCAAGGCATTTCCATGGTGAGTGCAATGGGAAGGAAAAATTATATACAACAAAGATTACTGAATAAATTAATGTTTCCTAGTGAGACTTCTATTTCTGACTTCTCATTCAAATGAATCATGATTTTCTGACAATATTGAGTAGCACTTTGAATAGGAGTTATGCAATTAATTTATCTTTTTGCTTCCATCTGCATAATGCAATTGGTTGTACAGTTATTTATTTTAATGTTATCACTGCAGACTTCTTATCAGCTAGTGTGTATGGAAAAAAAAAACATGAATGGCGAAGAGAGGGCATAGAAAACAATAAGTTAACCTCCTACACAGTGATTTCAGGCAGGCAGATGGAGAATGAGCCACACTCTCGTTTTCTATGATAAGCGGCCTGGATTCCAAGTAACCTCCTGCATCTCAAATGGGCTTCTGATGGTTCTTTATTCAAGCTGTCATAAAACATTTTGACAGGAGAAAGCTACTCTGGCATACCAACATGAAATAGTGTTGGCTGGGATCTCACGGCATTGTTGGTTGGAAACCATAGGAGGAAATAAAAATGTAAATTGCTATTGCTTTCGTAAACACAGCTATTGTTTTTTAAAGAGCTTGATTGAATGAAAGATTGAAGTGCACAGAAAATGAAGGTACAGTATGCCTTTCAGGAACTCAAGTTTAAGGCTTTTATTTCCATGAGGAACAAATCAATAAAAAAAAAACATTCATACTCCTGAAAATTTGCTTTATACAAAAGAACAATAAAGCACACCCAACTGTAAATAGCTGGTGACCACTGTGTTCTGTTGTTGCTGATGTAGTCAGATTAAATTAATCACAAGGCTTCCCTCTAATGTATACTGACAAACTGGTTCAGCAAAAACAAAAAAAGGGGGGCCTTTTCCTGCAATCTTTTGCTTTGAGTTGTGCTTCTGGTAAATGTAAAAGCATAACATGTTATAAAGATATGATATTATATAAACATAATGCTGAATAATATATTACAGACAGCACAATGCAGCACTGTAAATGTAATTGGAGAAGCATAATGTTTCCTAAACTGCCTGTACACATTAGTTTTCTGTTGGCAGACTGAATGCCTCTAAAGATGGCTATATGCATTAGCCTAAAATATAGTTTAGCCTTAGTCTAAAGTTGATCAAAACAGACAATTTCAACCAAAATGACTATTTGGTGAAATTTAACAAGAAATTATCAGTTTGGCTGACTGATGACAGAGTATTATAGTTTGAAAAGAAGTCACCCATTTTTGATATTTTTGTTCGATAGTCGGACAAAAGATCTTTAATTCAGAGAAAGATTGTTTGTGGACAAAAGATCTTTCTTTGAAAGAACGCTCTTAGAATTAGCCCTTCACCCAGTTCCATTTAATATATAAGGCCAGTTTGAACAACAGTAAAGGCCAATATGGACTAACAAGTATATGGCCATGTTTGTGAAATGATCAATAACCATATGACTGATTAACCCCTTAAGGACCCTGCCATTTTTCACCTTAAGGACCAGGCCATTTTTAGCAAATCTGACATGTCTCACTTTATGTGGTGATAACTTTAGAACGCTTTTACTTATCCAGGCCATTCTGAGATTGTTTTCTCGTCACATATTGTACTTCATGACAGTGGTAAATTTGAGTCAAAATATTTCATTCTAATTTATAAAAAAAAATACCAAATTTACCAAAAATTTAGAAAAATTTGCAAATTTCCAAATGTCAATTTCTCTACTTTTAAAATACATAGTAATTCCTCAAAAAATAGTTATGACTTTACATTCCCCATGTGTCTACTTCAGGTTTGGATCACTTTGAAAATTACATTTCATTTTTTTGGGACGTTAGAAAGCTTAGAAATTTAGAAGCAAATCTGGAAATTTTTCACAAAATTTCCAAAACCCACTTTTTAAGGACCAGTTCAGGTTTGAAGTCACTTTGTGAGGCTTCCATCATAGAAACCACCCAAAAATGACCCCATTTTAGAAACTACACCCCTCAAGGTATTCAAAACTGATTTTACAAACGTTATTAACCTTTTAGGTGTTCCACAAGAATTAAAGGAAAATGTAGCCAAAATTTCAGAATTTCACTTTTTTGACAGATTTTCCATATGAATAATTTTATTCTGAGAATAAAGCAAGGGTTAACTGCCAAACAAAACTCAGTAATTATTACACTGATTCTGTAGTTTACAGAAATGCCCCATTTGTCATCGTAAACTGCTGTACAGGCACACGGCAGGGCGCAGAAGGAAAGGAATGCCAGGGCAGATTTCACTGGAAAAAGTTTAAGTTGCCATGTCACATTTGATGCACCCCTAGAGTAGGAAACTACGGGATAAGTTGGCAGTTTTGTTAGTGCTATTTTAGGGTACATATGATTTTTGGTAGCTCTATATTACACTTTTGTGAGGCAAGGTAACAAAAACTAGCAGTTTTGGCATTGTTTTTATTTTTTGTTATTTACAACATTCATCTGACAGGTTAGATCGTGTGATATTTTTATAGAGCAGGTCGTTACGGACGCGGCAATATCTAATATGTATACTTTTTTTATTTATTTAAGTTTTACACAATAATATCCTTTTTGAAACAAACAAAAAAAATCATGTTTCAGTGTCTCCATAGTCAGAGAGCTGTAGTTTTTTTATTTTTTGGGCGATTGTCTCAGGTAGGGGCTCATTTTTTGCGGGATGAGATGACGATTAGATTGGCACTATTTTTGGGGGCATACGCTTTTTTGATCGCTCGGTATTACAATTTTTGTGATGAAATGTGACAAAAAAATTGTTTTTTTTTAGACAGTTTTTATTTTTATTTTTTTACAGTGTTCACCTGAGGGGAGAGATCATGCTATATTTTTGTAGAGCAGGTTTTTACGGACGTGGCGATACCTAACATGTATACTTATTTTTATTTTTTTAAGTTTTACACAATAATATTTTTGAAACAAAAAAAATCATGTTTTAGGCTCTCCAAAATCAGAGAGCTGTAGTTTTTTTTATTTTTTGGGCGATTGTCTCGGGTAGGGGCTCATTTTTTGCGGGATCAGATGACGGTTAGATTGTGACTATTTTTGGGGCATATGCTTTTTTGATCGCATGGTATTAAATTTTTTGTGATGAAATGTGACCAAAAATGACTTTTTTTTAGACAGTTTTTATTTTTTACGGTGTTGACCGGGCGGGTTGGATCATGTGATATTTTAATAAAGCAGGTTTTTACGGACGTGGCGATACCTAATATGTATATATTTTTTTTTTCTATTTTTATGTGTTTCTTTATGGGGAAGGGGCTTTTTAATTGAAACTTTATTTATTATTATTTTTTTTTTATTAAAACACTTTTATTTAACTTTTTTTTTTAAACATTTCACTTATGTCCCAGTAAGGGACTTTAACATTTGAGGGTCTGATCCCTGATTGAATGCAGCACAATACATCTGTATTGTGCTGCATTCAACTGTCAGCGTCTCACACTGTGAGGCGCTGACCGTTGCCTAGGAGACCCAGCGCTGTGGCTGGGTCTCCTGGGCTTCCGTAGATGGGAGTCCCGATGCCTCTGTGCAAGGCATCGGGGCTTCCATCTCAGCCATCGGGCCCCCCCCCCACCGCCTCACGGGGACGCCGATGGGTTTAACAGCTGCCGCAATTACCTTGTATGCCGCGGTCAGCGTGACTGCGGCATACAAGGGGTTAATCCGCCGGCAAAGGTGTAATCACCGGTGCTGGCGGATACAGCAGAGGCCCGGCTGTTAGTATCAGCCGGGCCCCTGTTGCAGATTGCGGCAGCGGGCAGCAGCAGCACCTTAACCCTAGGACGATAATGCTCGTCCTAGGGCGTTAAGTAACGCCATATTAGGACGAGCGTTCTCGTCCTAGGTCGTTAAGGTGTTAACTGCTGTTGCACCATCAACCACCTTTTATTTAATGTGTATATCCTCCTTAAGGTTGGTCATACACTTTAGCTATTGGTTGAAGCCGAGCATGCATATGTTCTGAATGGGGAAAAGATGACATATTTCTGGTGGTAGCTTAGGCACACTTGCAAAAATCATTGCATCCAGATGCAGACAGAATGTCCTCTGGCCTCATTAAATATAATGGGGTCTGGCGGTGATTCGGCCAACAATGCGGAGAATCGGCCAGACACAAACTGCTGCATGCTGTGGTTTGTGTCTGGCTGATTCCCGGCACTGTCTGCTGGAACAGCCTGCCGAAAGTCACACCAGAGGTGTGAAACTAGCCTTACAGATGTGTACTTTCTCACCTTTCATCTTCAGTTAACCTCAACATATCTTGAATATGAACAGTGTGGTGAGAGATGACTAACCATAACTTTGCAATATTGTGTTACAAAATGTCTATCCTATGTCGTCTCAGTCCAGCCGCCTAGTGGTGTGGTGTGACTTGCAGCCTGTCACAGGTTTTCCTAGCATGTATTGTGTTTAATTTATTTCATGAGAAATAAGTGTCCTTAAATGGGTTGTCTAAATTATTTCAAAATTTGCCCTATTTAATGAAGTACACAAGCAAGGCCAACATACAAATTAAATGTTTGTCAAGGTGAGTGCATTAGGGATTCATAGAGGTAATGTCTATAATAGATTAACCATTAACAAAAGCCTCCATCACTCTGGCTTACCTCAACCATCCATGGTTGGCCATGTGTGGCCAGTGGAAACTTCAACTAGCGATATCAGCTGATCATCAAGGGTTTCTAAAGCCCGATTGAAGGTAATCAGCTGAAAAAGGGATTGCCCTGGCGGGACAACTGCTTTGGGGTGATGTAACATGTGCAGGTTCTGTTCAGGTTATTATATGCAGTTTTTAAAAGCTAAAATCAGGTGTTGATTGTGAAAGGAGAGAAGGAAAATACTAGAGATAAGGACAAATACTACTTCTCTGTTTTTTTTTAAACCACTTTGGTTTTGGCTTAAGAAACTGCATAAAAACACTTGAACGCTGCTGAAGCTGTAAAGAGATGATTATTGATCATATAATTGATGACCTATCTTCAGGATAGTATGGAGGACTCCACTGCACACTATGAAAGTGCAATTTTATTGTTGCAAATTATATTACAGGATTAGTGATGGACGATATTCATAATATATCCCTTTCACCATTATGAGATAAAGCATATCCAGACTGAATAAACATTTTGGTCAACTCATAACCTTTGTTAAGTGGAGTCTGGTGAACAGAGATACGTCATTCACTGCAGCAATGTGTAAGCCATGTCATTCCTTGAACAGCACAAGAAATACAACTGCACTTTGCATTACACAAAGTGTACCATGGATTCCTCTATACTGTGACATGAATTGTCGAATCCTTCCATGGGCACCTCTCTACTTCATAAGGAGTGTGGTTCCAGTCTTACTGTATATCTATATATATTCAAGGGGTCCAACACTGAGCTATTCCTTAAAGAAGAACTCCCACAAAATGTTTTATTCTCTGACCTGTTAGAAAAGTACATGATATAATATGTAGTCACTGATAAGAAAACGACAGTTTCTGTGAGTAAAAAACTCTCTTCTTATTGTAGCTGGGTCATGTGACCAACTCCCTGACCTCCAACTGACCCAGGACAGAAAGCCAGTAACTGCTCTATTCATTCCTATGGGAGCCTCACTTTCAGTCTCATAGGAATACATAGAGAATTAGACTTCCTGTTCACACATAAGTCTATGTGTGAGTTGGTGGGTCTAATTGCTGGTCACATGACACAGATAAGAAACTTCAGGATGATATAAGTCAAAAATTCAGACACTGGTAAGAAAATGACATGCACTACAGATTACATCATGTACATTTCTAGCAGGACATGGAATAAAATTTTTGTCGGGAGTTCTTCTTTAACTATCATCTTGAACGAAGCCAGGAGGACAGTTCTGTTTAAAGAGAGGGGGACTGTGGTGGGTTACTGCAGCTCAGCTACCATTAAAGGGATTGTCCCGGTTCAGAGCTGAACCCGGACATATCCCCATTTTCACCCAGGCAGCCCCCCTGACTTCAGCATCGGAGCAGTTCATGCTTTGATGCTCTCCTTTGCCCTGTGCTGAATCGTGCAGGGCAAAGGCATTTTTAGAGTTCCGGTGACAAACCGTGCTCCTCTTAGGGCTGCTAAGTGGAGGCTTCCGCCCAGCAGTGAGCACGGCGACATCACCGGCACTGATGGGCGGGCTTTAGCACTGCCTAGCCTGTAAAACGGCTAGGGCAGTGCTAAAGCCGGCCCATCAGAGCCAGTGACATCACCAAACACACTGCTCGGCGGAACAAGCCCCTGCCCTGCGCGATCCAGTGCAGGGCAAGGGAGTGCATCAGAGCATGACATGCTCCAATGCTATCATCAGGGGGGCTCCCTGGGTGAAAATATGGGTATGTCCGGGTTCACATCTGAACCCGGACAACCCCTTTAAGGAGAATAGAAGCATCAGCTGAATGATTAATTGGCTGAAAGTAATCTAATGTCTATGGCCAGCTTTCACAAAAATAAGTTAACTGACTTACAACAATGTACTAATGCAATTTTAGTTTCATATTGATACATACGACAACTTATTTCCAGTAACCAAATCACTTTTTTAAATGTAGTCTAAAAAAAAGGAGGTTATTAAAGTGATATTCCCACCATTAAAAATGAAAATGGCGATGGTAGCCTACTGTATCAGCAGATTCTAATTTCTGTCATAAATAGAACATGAATTGTGTTCTTCATCTAATTTCCATGTCCTCATTTTGTCTTAGAAGATTGATGCTCACATCTATTGTCTGGGCTCTTATTTATAATTGCTTCAACTTGCTGGGATTTTTCTCAATTGCGAGTCAACTAGCAAAACACGCTGGAACTGAAATAATGAACTAGGCCAAAGTCAAGCAATTCTGCTGTGTGTCAATAGCTACCATTTGCATATTCTGCAAATCTACAATGTACACATTGCAGGTTGTGATGAGTCTATTTTTCTGACATTTAGTGCATTTATTAAATCCTGCCGTAACTGGAACGGAACCAAAGAATTCTGTACAGCATATTACAAGGTTTGTATAAACAGCTTCACTTTGCCCTATAGGTTGAATGATTGACAAGAAAATGTGAAAAAATAGCAAAGGGAAAGGAACAACTTGCCCATTGACCTTCAAATTACAGAATCTCATGGGAGGTCTCCCGAACAGCGTGAAAATAACAATCACGGAGGTGAATAATGCCACTGCTAATATACTTGTGCTACGTCAGGCTCACCTGCAAGTCAGTGGATTACCTTGACAAGTCTTCGTTACACAAATATAAAATTATTATTATTACATGTTAGTAAAGAAAGGTTTTCCAAAATATAGAAAGGAAACACTTACAATGAAAGTATAGCTCCTCGTCTCCCTCTTGGTCAGCTTTGCTATAGCCACAATGCCTGTGAAATATACAGTTAAAAAAATACAAAAATAACTTATATCTTAAGCTACAGCATACATATATACATTTTTCTGCATTGCTCTAGTGGCCATTTGTTTATTCAAAAGTGGCAACCGGATGTGCAGATACAGGAGTAGATTCATCATTCTTATTACACCACTTTTTATGATTGTGCATGCTATATTTGTGCTGCAATTTGTTGCTTTTCGCACTTTTTCAAAAATCGGATGTGGCTTCCTGCTCTTCTGACACAGTCACTTTAATTGAAACCAAGAACTCTAGTAAATTATAATTGAAATCTATGTCAATTGATAGCAGGCATAGATTTGATTTTTTGGGGACAGGAAGTGCCAGAAAATGCACTAAAACTCATTATGCCTCTTAAATTTGCTGCATCTAACACTGACCGATTTTTCTCCAAGACTGGCGAATGCAATGCCAGTCTTAGTGGATCTGCCCATTAATGTTTCAGAACTTTTATTCAGAAAATGTGAAAGTTTATCATTAGTCTTTGAGAAGCTTATTCAAATCTGACACCTGGTATACCTGCACTATCTAGCACCACCTTTGCAAAAATGGCAACAACAGTGAACCACTGGTGAACAATTTCTCATGTTTCAAGACTTTGGACCAATAATTTTTTTAAATAATTTAACTAGAATATTTAGCACTATGTGGGGATCATTTTCTACATATACCTTACACTGTACATTATGATTTTAACATATGCCTCTTAATTATAATGTCTGCTTATGCATATTATGGTTTCTGCCCCCCCAACCTCTTAAAATACAACGTTTATCTGCTCTCTCTTCATGCTAAAAGCTGACTGCCCTGTTCTGTGAACATAAATACAATTGATAAAAATGATAGTAATGATAAAAATGATAAAAAAATGATAAAAAGTGAATGTGAAATGGAGGCACAGAATACTAAAAGACAGGAATACGCCTCAAATTCATTCACTTTTAAGCATAATTTCCTGCCTTAGATCTGGCTGGAGGCAGCTGAAGGATGAACTGAGCATGTGTGGCCACCTCAGTAGGTGGATGGGCACATTACTATGCAGATTAAACACTTGGGAGCCAATATAATGCAGCAAATGAAAGCAAATAAAAAAACATTTAATATTAGGACAGCCCCACTGAACCATTGAAAACCATTGTGAAGTGTTTTCATGAATCTTCGGTCTCATTCAGAAGCTTCTTGAAGTGGTTTTAGCAATTCATCCCCCACCCTTCCCATTTTATTTCCTAAAGTATACACAATTGTTACCTTCTTCCAATGATGAAACCAAAGACCATGAAGACCAAAATAATAGTGCCAGCCACAGCAACCACCGCAATTATAATGACAGGATTCTGCTCACTGGACACAGCAGTTGCTGTTAAAAGAAAGAGAATATAATCAAAACCTAAAGTAACATAAAAGACATAAATATATAATCAGTAAAATACAAAAATGGAGAGTACAACATTGCAGAATCGCCATCAAGTCTTTTGACGTTGCATGCAAGGCCTTTGGTATACAATGCAACTGTACATAATAATAGAGTCCAGTTATACCGCTAATCATTAGCGATCTGCAAAACAGAAGATATTTTGGGAGCATGTTTTTTGCATAGATAAAACTGAAATCTTTACCAGTAGCTTCCTCCAAGGTAGTGACATCGAGCCTGGGACTGTACATTCCATAACCAGCAGCAGTGAAAGCTCGAATTTGAAACACATAAACTGTTCCAGGTCGAAGGTTATTGACTGAAACAGATGTTAATTTTGTTTTCAGCGTAGAGTAAGTGCGTTCTTTTTGATCCTTAAAAAAAAAAAAAAAACATATTCGATCATTGATATGCTTGAAAGACAGCTAAAAAGCCTTTTTAAACAAATGCAATTCAAAACAGTAACTAGATCAGGCAAGTCCTCCATGGCCACCAAAAATGCATTTCTTGATTAGGCTTGAGATGCAACAGATGGCATACCAGTTCAGTGAGGAGATAGCGGTTTTGTCTCAGAAGTCATTTTGTATGTTTCATGAGAACCTAATATGAGAATTACAAACAGTGGATATCACACCCTTGATGTGATGTGGTCAAGGACACTTGACTATGTTTTTTAAGTCATTGATTTATATTAATTTCGTATTGGAGGGCATCATTTCTTTGTCCAATTTTTTTTTCTGGAAACAACAATGGATTGATAGTTATGAGAGGTTTTGAGGGTAAAGGTGGCATGATTGTGAAAAATGAAGATGCTTGAGTAAAAATGACTCAAGGAGAAAACGGGGTTGTGATATTGAAGTAATTGTGATGAATTTCATTGTGATGGACACAGCAGGTGCCAAAGAAACCAGAGGGTTCTACAAGAACATGTAATGAGTAGCTCTATCTTAACAGATTTCACCGGATGGCAGGCAGCATGCTGGGAGTGAAGCCAGGCCTTGGAACAAATTATATGGTTTATGAAGTAGGAGAAGAAGGATTCTGAGAAGTTTGTGTTCAAGAGCAGATTTCTTGAGAATAAATATGATGGGATCAGGCTTAACCGGAGACTGGGATATTCCATTAATCAGAGTGGTTGAAGAAACTAGGTAGGATGAGATTTAATTTAAAGTAAAAAGAACAGATAAGAAGAAATAGATGGAACAAGACAGGTAAAGTTAGAAAAAGGAGATTAATACAGAGATACATCTAATAACAAGAGCATGGGATAGCACGAAAGTAATAGCTTTTATCCATGAGATTAAACCACTGCTAATTAGAAACACAGGACAATGTAGTGTTGGAATATACAGTATGCTATGCCCTTCTACAGTTATCTGTACTAATAACACATATACAGAGTGCATGAGCATAGGAGTAATTTCAATGCATTTTACTGCTGGTTTGTCAGAAGACAGCACTGGAATGCAACCGAGTATGAAGAGAAAAATTACATTACTGGACTGTAACTTCACTATACACAACTTACTCTAGTTTGGAGGGTGTTTCAGAGCTGACAGATTCCCTTTACGAAAAAAGTAATGCAACTTTCTAATACACTTTGGGAGAGATTTATCAAGCATGGCGCTTTCTGCGTCTGCCTCGATATTCTCTGCCGCTGCTGGAAGATGCGCCTAACCAAAAAACCACTACAGCTTAAAGCTGCCGTACATTGCTGGCGTCATTTACGCCAGAAAACTGCTGTAAATGAAAATAACTTTGTTGCTGCGGAAGGTCATGCCCCTTTCCTCACCCTTGCCACACACCCTTTTAGAGAAATGGTGAGGATGACGAAAAAGGGGAGATGAGACAATTTAAAAAAATAAAAATTGCTGTTAAAAAGTCACACATGCAACTTTTTAACACCACTTTTCGGGCGTAAAGGGGATGATAAATCTCCCCCTCTATGTTTCAGTTCTTAACATTTTCTTCTCTATTTCTCAGAGGAGATGTGGAGCATGCACAGTAACGCTTTTATCACTTGCTCAGTATTTCCTCTGAGAAGTAGAAGAGACGCTGCCCCTTCAGAAACAGCCAGCTCATTACACCAGGGATTTCTCAGCACACCTAAGGTGCAGAAGCAAGACTGAGCATGTGTCCACCTCAGCACATTTACTAAGGTGGACACAGAAAAGCTGCCATGTACTACATCATGTCAAGTTTTCATTTTCTACATGAATCATGGCATAACTCCTTTAAGAGGTGTCTGCTTTTTAATAAATTTGGCTCAAACCACTTACAATCTTTCTAGTGTATGAACCCCCAATTTGAATACATTTTCAGTACAGAATGATGGAGCCTTATTTCTATCAATCTAGAATATCTATTTAATAAATATGGGTAAACAAAGGGTTAATGCTCTCTACACAATGAAATGGATGGATTAAAAGCTTAGAGCTTCATCTGAGACACAACTGAATATCAGTTACATTAACTCAGAGCTATAAGCAAAAACAGAAACAAAGCAGCAACGTACTGCATGACATGCAGCACACATTTTGTAAAACTGATTTTGTTTCTTATGATTTTATTGCAAATTATGAACATTTGTAATTTGTGATGTTAACAGCGCTTACTTTCTCATAATACTTGATTTCATATTCTGTGATGACTCCATTGGGATGTTCGGGTTCCTGCCAGGATAGATCGACACTGCGCTGCAACACTCTGTCCTTCATTACCCCACTTACTTGAGATGGCGCTGGAAAAAGCAAGATGATAAAAATAAGCCCATTTGCTGTCATCCATCACGTAAAACCCCCCATTTGATCAGTCTCTCACAGTGTGACTTTAATTATTTCATTACACTAAAATAAAGCACCTATTTCATAAAGTCCAATAACATTCCGATACTAATGAATATTCAAACAAGGCCTTATTATCCTCATAAACCATAATCGAAATGTAAATTAAAGTGCAAACAGCAGAAGACAGCATTGTTGGAGTTAGTGCAAACAGGAATTGATGGGATTATACTGACAATTAAGCAAATGAATTCTAATTAAGCCAAAAATCGCAGGCTTTCAGATTAATCTCCAGTGATACATTGACAGACCAAATATTTATTATACATGAAAATAGCACAACAAAACAACAGAAACAAACATTTTATGGCCATTTGGACTATTAAATTTATTGAAGGGTGCCAATTATCTGCTAACAACTTCATTTAATCACCAGATCTATCATTTGACCTAATAGCGAATCTGAAGATAAAATAATGCAGCATGATATATAGCACGGCGCGAGCGATAAAAATATCCACTTACTGTCGCTGTACATTTCAGGGCACTTTAATACAGGCATCCATTGTCATGCACTTGTGCTGAACTACCACACACACACACACACACACACACACAACCATCATGTTCTTATTACACTAGAATGGAGATAAAACTGGCACCAGGAAAGGAATCAATCAATGAGACCCGGCAATGATGACAGTTTGAGAGCCTATGTTCAACATGAGTTTTATATGGGACATATACAAATCATTGGTACAATTAGAAAAGTATTATAGAAGTAGACTATGGAATTTCTGTCTTTAAACTCATTGGAAACGGAATCTTCCAAGGGTCCCACCACATGTACAGGTTTTCTGATGCAGTTTTGGTAGACAAAACTGGGAGTGAATTCAAAAAAGAGGAGAAGTCATAACTGGCCTTAATACTTTCTCTTCTTCTATGACCGGTTCCTGATACTGGCTCCCAAAACCACATCAGGAAACCTTAACATGTGGCCGTAACCCTTAGACCAAACATGTGGCACAAGGCTACATATGTACTGATGTACTAAGAGACATGTACTGATATACTGTCCACGCAGTGTGCCAGTCTCCTGTCCACTCCAGAGAAGCATCTGCTGTATGTAACAACTTACTGGCATAACCTATACATGGAGACAGGCCACACAACTACTACAGGGGCCCACAGGGAAGCTAAGCTCAGCGCTGAGCTGCTTTGGCTGCTTCCTGACACAGTTAAGTGAATTTCCTGAAGCCACCCCCGTTGGGATCATTCTAATTGAGTTCTATGGCAGCTGTATGAATTCATGAATTCATGAATAATGTAGCACTCCCCCTTGTGGTGGCTGCAGGCAATCAGCACTTCAATATCTGTCATTACTGGTTTTAACACACTTCTTTTTTTAAAACAATATTTACAGCTCTTCTATTACATAATTTTAGTTTTTTAATTAAAAAAAATTGTGCAGCCAAATAGGGAAAAACTGCTTTTCCAGGTGCTTTTCATCACATTTGGTGCAGTTTTTAGGTCTGTGGCATTTTTTTCCCCCCAAAAATGCAGTATGCCAAAAACACCACAAAAACTATGCGTGAAAGAAGCCTTAGGAAAAGTGCCAGAAAACAATTCAAGGTTCAACTCTACACAATTATTAGCAGACACTTTTTTGGAGGGAGTGGGGGCATTCTAAATTTAGCCATGGGGCCCTATGATTTCTGTGTACGCCCCTTCTGGTACTTGTTCATCTCCCTATCTCTTGAACAAAAAGCGCCTTGTGCTGCTTTCCTGCTTTTCTTTATGTAGAGATTATGGATTTGTTTAGCTAAAGAAGCTGTCTCTCTCACTTTCATACAGCAATCTCCACCACTGTATGGGGACGAGTGATCACTACCGCAATTGCTCGTTCTCATACAGATTTGATGTTTCTGGGCTGTATATTCCTGTAAACAGCACAATCTTCTTCCCAGCATAAATGATAAGTTCACACAATGAACGTTTACTGGGTGATGGGAGGCACCTACATGGGAGCCCCCTACATGGGCAGATTAAAGGGAACGAGCGTTCTGACGAACGTTCGCTCCCAATAGTAGTCCCATATAAAGTCACCTTTATGCGGAAGTGGAGCTGCTGCAACCAGGGTTCTTGAACCAAGATATTAGTAGATTCTATTAATCTATATCTAAATGGAAAACCATTGTTCACTGAAAAAGGAAAACATAGCCAGTGACCATAGACATATTGGGGGAATTTATCAAGAGGGTAATATTTGGAGGCAGTTTTGCTTGAGTCTGTGTTGCTGTAATTTATACCACATTTATCAAATGTCATATGTTGTTTCATGAATTTGTCCCATCCGTAAACCTAACACTTTTGTCTAGAAAAAAATACTCCACTTTTCCTACTCGACCCTACTACTGGGGTAAGATTGCAATTTTTTTTTTTAGACTTTAAAAAAAAGTCTTTATGATAAATCTGGAGTGAAACTCATTAACATAACTAATCATGCTCACTTTCCCACCTATATTTCAAAACTAGAGTGAGTGATGGAAAAATACAAAGAGTCGCAAATTTTGCAGGTGATCAGAAAAAGTTGCAAAAGCCCTATTTTGTGAATTTTTGAAGGCAGAATTCTGGAGTGAAGGCACGATAAATCAGGGCCATTGTTTGAGCCCTTCATGCAGTAGTATAAGGGCTATTCACTAAAGAGCAATAGAAAGAAGGATGTTATTTATTGTCCCTTTCATAGATTAAACAAGTATGGCAAAAAATAAAAAAGTAAAGGAGATTTGATTTATTTTAATGAGAAGGTGGCCACCCTGGTGTACTTTTTAACTCATCAGTTAAAGACTATTGTTATTGATTCTTCATCATCCTGTGCTGCATTGATTATCTAGGTATCTGCCTAAATAGGACATCACGCTTCCAGCAGGTTTATGCAGTATTCATGAAATCATTCATCAGCATGAGCCGAGCCTATTTTCAAATATTTTGGGCATATCCTCTCCTATTAAAACGTGTGTACAGGGAATGGAAATCATCTTGAAATTATTAATGGCAGCCAAAATTGCTTGCAATTTGCACCCCCTGGATTTTATCTCATCTCATCTTTTCTTGTTTCTTCAGTGACCTTATTTTACAGTGATTCTACTATTGCTCATCTCTGGTAATCGAGTGAAAAAATCAATGCATTTACCCAGGGACACCACTTGACTCCAGGTCATAAGAAACAGACAAGGCATGCATGTTTAATTTAAATTCTTGTCCTACCGCATTCTCATACTTGTAACCATTTCTCAGGCAGCAGTTATAGGGGAAAGTGAAATAGGTGTGAATTACAGATTTGTCCCTGTGTCTCAAAATCTTCGATTAAGTGTTGTCTTCTTTTTCTGCATGTACATCAAAATCCAATAAGGCTCAGTTGCACTGCCAGAAGCTGGACTTACTGCCTCACATAAAGAGAAAAAAACTCCAAAGCTTTGAGTACGGCTGCTTCAGCACAAACTCTACAGGTAAAAACCCAGATTTTAATACTACAATATGATCTTTCCCTTTCGTTTGAAGCTTAATAGATTATATATTCCTCCACTTCGATATCAGAGATTGACTGAGTTACTAAGTACACTTTAAAAGTAACTGCAAAAAATGAAATGAACTGCACGTTGTAGATACATATCTCATTTACTGGTGCACAGAGGTTTGTTGGAATTTTCTCTTACCAGATCTTATTACATTTTTAGGATGGACAACTTCCATATTTTGTGGATCCGTAGTTTGCACACCACAAAATGCTTACGGTTGTGTGCATGAGGCCTAATAGAAATTAAAATATTGGCTTATGACATAGAAGAGAGTGAAAGAAGAGAGCAGGAGCTAAATTCAAATGGATCATGGAGTTGGTTCATGCCACTAGACCAAAATCTCAGAGGGATTAAAGGCTATGCACAACATTTTATGTTTATTGTTCATCTACTTCATAAGTACAAACATATGAAACTTCCTCAATAGTCTTCATAAAAAAAATTAAAAAAAAATCAGCAGGGAGGGGATGGCTCCATAATTCTTAAATGGAAAAAGTTTGTAACATCCAAGACTCTTCATAGAGCTTGCCGCTGCACCAAACTAAATTATCAGGGGAAAAGGCCCTTGGTAATAATGGTGACCAAGAACCCAATGGTCACCCTGGCTGAGATTTTGGCCTCAATTCTAAGAGATCTTTCTGGAGAAAACTAGACACTGCCTATCACCTGCCCAATACCATCTCTACAGTGAAACATGGTGTTGGCAGCATCATGCTGTGGGGGTGTTTTTCAGCAGCTGGGATAGGGAGATGGAAAGCTCAATGGAGGAACATACAGAGATATTCTCAATGACAACCTGATCCAGAGTGCTCTGGACCTCAGATTGGCGGAAAGGTTCACCTTCCAACAAGTCAATGACCCTAAGTGCACAGCCATGGCACTACATTAGTGGCGTAGGGACAACTCTGTGAATGTCCTTGAGTGGCCCAGAACCCTGATTTGAAACCAAACATCTCTGGTGAAACCTGAAAATGGCTGTCCACCAAGGGTCCCCCTCCACCCTGACACAGCTTAAGAGGATCTGCAGAGAACAATAGCAGAAAATACTTAAATCCAAGTGTGCAAACCTGGAGGCATCATACCCAAGAACACGGGATGTTATAATCACTGCCAAAGGCGCTTCAACTAAGTACTTAGTAAAGGGTCTGATCACATGTCAATGCAAGGTTTTAGTTGTTCCTTTTTAACAAATTTGCAAAAATTTCTAAAATTCAGTTTTCACTTTGTTATTATGGGGTACTGAGCACAGAATGATGGGAGGAATCTTTTTCTTTTTGGTACAAGAGCACAATATAATAAAATGTTAAAAAAGTGAAAGGCTTTTTTCGAATATACTGTACTTTGCCTGCCCCAAGATTTCAAACTATGTACTGGTGCCCATGGTATAAAGCTTTCAAGAATTCAACCCATCCATTATGGGCCAAACTTAGCCATAGCCCATCTAATTATGAAAATAGGAGATCTCTGGTGCATGTCATCTCTTGAACTTGTTTTTAGAAAGTGACCATATCACAAGACACAATTTAGATGTGTTTGGGAATGTTAAAACTATGCATCACCCAGGGACAAACAGGCTAGTTATTAGTAATACCTAATATGTAAAGGCATCAGAAAAATGCCAGCTACATCCGTCTTTTTTACTTAAAATTTCATTATGCGACAAAGGATTATATAGTCAGAGGGAGCCGTTTTCAAATGAAATGCAAATGTGCATTAACTCATTTCCACCAATCAGCTTTAATTAAGTACATATCTAATAGGTTTAATAGTAATGGCTAACTAGTCTCCATAGGTAACCCACCTTAGCTATTTGTTTTTCAATAATTCCTGCAAGCTTTACAGTGCATTGCCGTGAATCAAATCTCAACTTTCATGGCAGCTAAATAATAAGTGAGACTACATCTTTAAGGAGCCAGAAAGAGCGATGAACTTCTGCGCAGCTGGGTTCCATAAAATTCATGGAGAAAATAGCTCATTTATCACTCTGTGCTGTGCATTTAAACTCATGTGCCCTGCCATAAGCTTCCTTGGCAAGAAACTTTACAAAGAATTAAATGGGTCCATGCAGGGGTATTAGCTGTCCAGCAGGTGTTCAATAAAATATTTTAATGTACAAAGCAGTGACAGCATGTACATTTTAGCATAAGGAAAATTCCTTATAGTAAAATGTAAAATGACCAGCTAGTTTTTTTTATCTTGATAACAAATGGTAATAAAAGAAAAATATGTTTCCTTTTACCAAAACAGTAGTATATTTACTTGCATGCTGGGAGCAATAGAAATTTTTACATTCTTAACTAATATGTTTGCAATTACATTTACTGTGCATACACGTCTAGCAGGTTTTAACCATTTTAATGTACATAGCGCATACTGATCTGGACAGATTAAACTAAAAGACACTGTCCTTTTTACTAATCATTATATAAATTGACAATCTGATAAAGTGGAGCAGAAGGCATTTTGCATGGAGCATTAGGTGATATTAGACCAATGCTGGGTGAATGAAACCAAAATGAATGGATTAAAAACAGAAAGGTCAATGGAAAAGGTTTTCTAGGATTAGAAAAACATGGCCACTTTCCACTAGAAACAGTGTCACACCATTGCATGGGTCTGGCATTACCACTCAGCTCCATGGAGAAGTAAGGGGGTGAGCTGCAATACCACACAGGTCAGTGATGCTGTTCTGGAAGAAAGCAGCCATGATTTTCTAATACTAGAATCCCCTTTAAGAATGTTTTCACATTGCTATTTGTTAGGCTGGCAGCCAGTGTCTGCCATGGTCTCACCCTGTGTGTATCGGGACTAGTGCTCAGTGAACTTCCTTGTTTCCTGTTCAGCTGCTGATTAAAGGGATGATCAGCCTCCCTATTCAGCTGGGATGTGGACCACCTCCATGCCTGAGTTTTGAGGGTTTTCCAGTCTCTAGTAGTCAGCAAAGGTGGGATTTTTTTTTTGTCTGACTACCCATGTACCGTACCTTGACTGTCTACTGAGTCTGTTCCTTGCCTCCTGCCCCGACCTTCGAACTTCTACCTGAAGTACACATGTACTCGCCTGCCCCAACCTTGGAACTGCTATATGGAATAAGTATGTACTTAGCCTGCCTTGATCTTGGACGGTGTTCAGACTACACCTTTTGTCTGACTCCTTGGAGTTTCACGCCAGTGTCTCTGACTCCTGTGGGGCAACAGCCAACTACACCAGGACTACTCCAGGAGGTATCAGCTTGGCTGGTTCCTTGCAAAGAAATTCCAGATCTTTGTACACGGGTTAAAGGGTCAATACCAGGGAATCGCCAAGACAACGCCCTTAGGTTTCGCCCAAAGTCAAACTGTTTAGTTGGCACAGTGGATCCACAACCAATGCATTCTGGCATGGCCGGAAGTTTGTAAAGCTCCGTCCAACCTGATTCACTATAATGAGGACTGGGCGTAGATCCAGCCTCTTTTCTGCAAATATGCCAAGAATCAGGTGGAAGAAAACCTCTGGGTGCCAATTCTCTGTATATTTGCCGGAATGCGGCTGTATGAACAGCTCTGGTCAATGTTTAGTGGTTGTGGAAGATTACTGCAGCTTAGCTTCCATGCACTTGAAGGATCTTACCCTAAGGATAGTTCATCAATATCTGGAGCCCAAAAACCCTATTTAATACTGTTGCAATTTACCATAACACTTAATGGTCACTCACAATAGTTGGGAACAGTTAGTCTGCATTATCATTTTTTATTCATTTTTACAAATTTGTGACATGAAAAAAAAATCATATCTGAAGACAATGGCTGTGTTCTGATGCATTCAGCACTTTACCTTGATTTTCAGACTGGTTATGCTCAAAAAACGAAGTGTGAAACTAGGTCGAAACATTGATACTATTACAAATATGCAGCAAGTCTATGCAGCTCTTTATTTCAATATACAACATTAGATCATTTTTATGCAAATGTGTCTCTTCTAAGGCCAGCTTAACTCCTAACATTAAATCCATTTGTGAAAAAGATATTTAGGTTCCAACAATTCTACAAACAATTGCAACGGGAATGACGATGAAACAAAAAAATTCCACAGATTATGTGTCCAAGTAGTGCGTCCCACAGATGAAGCATTGGCAGTTATCTGCTTTCAGGATTAAATTCCACTAACCAACTCTGCTCAATACCCCAGACTTATTTGTATTGTGGAAAGCTGTAAAGTAGCGTCTATATGTTCTGGAATCAATCCGGCTATTTAACAAACCATTTCTGTATGACATGACAACCGCCAAGCATGAAACTCAATACAAGAGGGAAACCTACTGTATGGTCAAACAGCTGTCAAGCACAGTGCCACCGGCTCACTTACTGAATTACCAGGGTGTCACTTTCTTCTCGTGATGAAAAACAAATGCTTGCACCAGAAACTGTATTCGATCCGTGCCTAGATGGCTTATATTCTACATGTAATTACAAACATTTGTTTTTACATGCATTAACACATGGTAATACAGTTTAGGAAAACCTAGAAAATCTTCACTTACAAGTATTAGACACAATCTTATGATACAGTAAACTTTTCAGCATGCGTTTACTCTCCATAAACCACTCAATCTTTTCGATGAGAGCCAGGCAAAAAAAAGTACAGAGTGTCAAATATTTCTAAATAAAATGCATGGAGACAGCCTATTAACTGAGTTACAATAACTGGAAGCTGTGATCTGCACTTCTGATTAACAAAAATCAGACGTGCAGATCAAGATGACAAGTATGACATTATATAATACAGCGGGCATTGTATGAGAATAAAACATTGCCTTTGCATTGGTTTATAGATGGGATCCAACAAGAAATGAGCTAAATACCCCGATCTAAATGGGAACAAGCAATCACTGTGACAATCACTTGTCCCCATACAGTGGGGACGGTTACTGCTTGTAAATGCAGCTCTGACAATTAGGCAATTATGTGGACCATTCAGTCGAGGGCTCCTTACCCCCTGCAGCTCCTCTGAAATGGACGGAGCGGCCGGTCAGAAATGTGTCCAGGTGCTCCATTAATTTCTATAGGAATTCCGGAAATAGCTGAGTGCAGTGTTCGGCTATCTCTGGAACTCCCATAGAAATGCATGGAGCAGCCACACGCATGTGCGATCTATGGATAAGGGATACCTTCAAACAACCGGAATATCCCTTTAAGGCTAGTTTCATAAACCACCATTTTTTACCCAGTAATAAAACAAGCCCAATCACTGTTGTTTTAATGATAATGTACAAGCAATGATTAGAAGAAAAAAAATCTCATCGAGAAATGTTGGGCTTTACTTTGTTGTAATAGGAACATTTTTTCCCCAATAAAACAGACTCATTTCTGTGTGTGGAGCAGGAGCACCCGAGCAGCATGGAGCAGGTAAGTATGAATCTTCTGTTTCAGTGGGCATGCTGTGGGCCTTTGCTAAAAAAAAAAACATGTACACCAGAAAACCCCTGTAAAATAGGTCAGATAATGTACAATTGATTGGGGAAAACATGGCATCAGCAAAAATGTTTGTTACTATTCAACCATACCACTATTCTGTGCATGTATAATAACAAGACAAAGGTTTCTAAAATGAAGATGAGATCTCCTGTGGCAACAATAAGGAGTGTTTTTTCATTTGGGGCAATTATTATTACTCTGGGGCAAATTTCTTTGTGAGAATATTGTCATTTGTAAGTTTTGTAAGGAGAGTCCCATCAATTTACAGCAGCAGAAGCAGTATCAACATGTTAGGTTTAGCATTTTTTTCTTTTGTTTCAAGAACATTACCAATGTGTCTCACTGCATGTGTCCATCCCTGGAATTATTAAAACAAGCAGTAAACAAATAACAAGTGCAAACAGCAAGGCCTCCATTTGCTGTCACATGAAGAGCAGCCTTCCATAGGAAACATCTACTGAAACTGAATTCAGTAACCTGCAATGTTACCAGTAAATCACTGGTATCTTCCATTTATAGAAAAACTCCAGACAGATAAAAAACAATCCTATCATATCACAGTAGGCCCACATTAAGGCTTGGCTTACACTGACTTTTTGTAGTGCTACTAATACTATTGAGTAACAGCAATAGTCTACAATTTAATGCATTCCTTCAGGCTGCAGCTCGACAGATACAAAAAGTTGTAGCGTTGCCCCAGCCTTAAGGGCTCTTTAAACAGGGTGATGATTGCCCAACACGTCCTGCGAACGTCAAGAGATAATTTGCTCGTGATCCTCTACCTTATAATGACTTAAAAATCATTGTTTGCCACTGTTATGAAGACTGAAGATGTGAAGCCATTACAAGATGGCGCCGGCTCCGGGACCACTCCTGCTCTTATCTGTAGTTTACATTCTTTAGCTAGACTAGATGCGCAGAAACTTTATTTTGCATTACTAACCAATAAAATATATCCTAACCCTCAGGAGAGGATTCACTCCTCCCTGGGGTATATAACCCTTGTACACTCCTCTAATAAACAAGAACCTCTTTGACCCTACAAGGTGTCAGTTTTGTTGCTTCCATGCATGTAAAATCCTAGGATTACTTTAATTTGGAGCAGAGAAACAAACTTTGTGGCTCCCTTTGAGAGCCATCCTTATCACCACCAAGGGTGATGTGCGACAATAATGGAAATGTTATGATGGAAAGAATGGAGGGAATGATTGAGCAATTGTATGGACCCCCTCACCCGATGATAATGCGGTAAATGACTAAACATGACCTGGTTATATAATTGATTAGCGCTTGTTCCGAACATTATCTGCCTGTGTAAAAGTGTCACTGATTACCTGATGAACGAGCAAACCATAAAATCATCGTTTGCCAGCAGCGGATCATGCCCTCTGCTGTCAGGAAACAATGATTATGTATGGGGAGGAATGATGGCATTAGCGATCACTCCTCCCCATACTGTGGAGAAGATATTGCTGCATGTAATAGCAGCTTTCTCCTTCATTGACGAGCAGGCGATTGTCAGGAAGGAAGGCTTCCCTCCCAACAAGTGAAATATTGATATCAGTTCTAATACAGCCCCAAGACAGCCCTTTAATGACAGTGTAAGTAAAGTAAGCGGTTGTAATAATTTGTAACAAATTTATTTAAAGTCCTATATCTTGATGTATTTTATAAAATCTCTGACAATGAGGAAATTAAATCTATGCCTACTATAAGTCGGTGTAGACTGGCAACAAAGTTTACACTATTTCTACATATTCCAAATAATAAATGTGGTCTAAATTACAGCTCCTTTGGAAACTACAGCCTTTTATATTTGGCAAGAGGAGAGAAAAGTCAAAAGTCTGTGGCCCAGAATTTGATGCATACTGCTTAAAGAAAGAGATATGAATAATTAAAGGGGAAATAAACTTGATTCCACCATTTGTCAGTCTGCAGGATTTTCTGCAGGTTATTGAAACAGTCTTTTAGAAATCAGAACATAGAGGTTAATTTCCTAATGATTCCGTTTTTTGGCTGGGAAATGGAACAGCTTAGACAAGAGGGAGGTCTTAACAAAATTTGTGTCCTACTGCAGATGGGGCAGAGAAGGAAGGCTCCTGCTCCAGACTGAGAAATGTCCATCCAGTTCAGCCTATTATTCTGCAACAACGATTCAGAGAAAGGCAAAAATCCATGTGAGGTAGAAGACAATTTTCCTAGTCTTAGGGAAAAAAAATCCTACCCGATTTTAAATCTGGCACAACGATTTAGTATGTACTGGTGACTTGCATTATTCTTTTCGATGTACACAAGCTTAAATTTATGAGTGTTGAATCTCATTTGCCAATTCTCTGCTCAAGCCTCCAACTGATCCTGAACCATTCATAACTGTAAAATGTCCTATTTCGTGTTAATTACTTTACATAGTGTAGTATCATATTAAAATGATAATGGTATTGATATTTTGATTGATTAACCTCCGTTTAGGAAAAAAAGTATAAAAAAAATGTACTGGAAATGATGGATCAAGTAACATAGTTTATAAGGGCAAAAAAAGACATCTGTCCATCCAGTTCGGCCTGTTTTCTAACAAGTTGATCCAGACAAAGGCAAAAAAACCCTGTGAGGTAGAAGCCGATTTTCCCCACTTTAGGGGAACAAAATTCCTTCCCGACACGAATCAGGCAATCAGAATTATTCCCTGGATCAACGACAACAATGTAAATACATAATAAGGCACTGATACAGTTCCATTCTACAATTATCAAGCACCGGATTGTAGTCATATCCATGTGAAATTAATATCTGGAGGCGCTGTTTAATAATTACAATCATATACAATCATCAAGATTCAGGTATACATCTTGAAGAAACAAGCATTAAAATTGTGACTGAATGCTTTTGGGTAATTCTAAGTCTTCACTGTCATTAGCACAATATAAATTTAGAACAAAAATCACATCTATGTAAATCAAAAAGTGCACAAAACTTCTACTAAAGAGATCTAGTACTTTACAACTTCACTTTGTGACATATTCTGTGGTGATATTTACATAGACTGCAGCTCAGAAGCGTCAAACAGTATAAAAAGAAAAAAGAAAATCAAGAGCAAATCAGAATAATGTAATCAATGTGACTAAAAGCACACTTGTCCAGCTAGCTTGCAGACTCTCCTGCTGTTCGATGACGGCGTGCTGCTTAAAAATCATTAGCAGATTCGCTTGACTCTTTTAGAAACGCAGTTGTCAGCTCATTGTCCACTTTCTCTACAACTGTCAACATTGGTATCAATCAGGTCTGATCTTATGTCACGTTGCATATAAAACGGATTCCCAATGCAGACGCCAATGTTTCTCCTTCAATGGGTTTTGACATATCTGGCACAAATCTGAAGCTTTGAAAACATGCTGTAGTGATGGGAAATTTTCACAAAGAAGGACAAAGTGCTACTGATACCTTCCTTGATTTTTTTTTTCAAATTTGACCGAAAAAAAACGAATGCGGTCCATGTATTCTCTGCCTCTCTTTCCTGAAAATAATCGCTAGAGCAGACGCTGATTTTTGCCTGACGCTGTACTTGTAAGCAATTTGTCATGAGATAAATGTATGCCACCTGCTTGTGAACAAGAGATCTGAACCTACAGGCTCTGCATTTTGTTAATGTTTCCCAAAGGCAAGGGAGACATCTTTATTCCTTGCGGCCTTTTCATGTGCGCTTTTCGCTTATTCTATTATTCATCGCTTGTGACATGTGTCATTTACAGCCGTTATGTCTGCGATTCACTTAAAGAAATATTTTTATTTCATGAAGACTGTAAGTGGAGGTGAGCAATTAAAAGAAATTTTAAAAAAGCTTTGAAAGTCATCAAGCTAATTCATTTTACTTCAAACACCGATGTTTCTGACATGAAAGTCTGTATAAATGTCAGGCATGGTGTGCACAGTTTTTGTCAAATTTATTATTTATGGATTGAAAAGAAGCAGAAAATAAACCCAGAAACAGTTTAATCCCTTAAAGAGACTGTACCATAAGGGTCCGGACAGCAATTGAAACACTAGCACTATTCACATGTATAAACATATCTACTCATCCAAATTCCAGATGATCACTTTTCTCTCTAAAAATTCGGTTTAGAGTATTAAATAAAAACTTGAAAAAATGAATTTTGCCTATATAGTAAATGGGGGTTGTCCACCTAAATGTAATGGGAGCAGTGCTGCAGTGATGAGCTCAGCCCACTAAAAAGTAGAAGGAGCTGCCTGCTTTCAGCGCCAGAGTTATTGCCGAACAGCTGATCATTGGGGCGCTAGGTTTCTAACCCCTATCAATCAGCTAGTGCTGGCCTATCCTGAGGCCATCACTTAAAGTGGTTGTCCCTGGATCTAAATACTTTTGTAATTGTATGTAATTAAAAATGTATCATAGCCACTGAGTTATTCAATAAAATCTATCTTTATAGTGCCACCTGCTGTTTCTTTTATAATTTCCTTGACCTACTCACTGAGATGGTCGCACATGCTCAGTTATATCCTTCAACTGTCTCCTGAGCTGTGATAGGAAGAACATGGACATGCCCCCTGAGCTGTAACAGTAAAGACACTCCCCTTGAGCTGTCAGCTTGATATAAATCTAGCAGAGCAATGAATGAAGAGATCTCTGGATCCATGTGAGGTATGGAGCTGGTTCTAGCTTTGTTAGAAACAGATTGCCATGTTCTATATGACATCTCCTTTTAATTTTTTTTACATTAGTCCTGGGATAAACCCTTTCATAAAAGGAGGACAATCCCTTCAAATCTGACCCCTGTGATCATAGTTGATTGATATGAATGAAAATAGCAGCACTACAAAACCCATCGCTGGTTCAATATATCCCACAAATTGAACACTGATGGCACATTCTAGTGAGACATTTGCTTATATCATGCCATATATAATAATATATGGAATATATAATATCTAATATAATGATATATAATGAAGATGTGTTCACTCTAATCTTTGCTACTCTAAATTGGTTACTCCAATTTCTCATGAAACCAACTCAATACAATATTGCAACATGCCAGCAAAACCCTTATCATATAGCAATTCACATGACAACCACTGGGTGGCCACACAGACACATATAAGATGGATATGTTGTAAAACAATATGACAAAATTAGATTGTTTTGAAAAGTTGGTCATCTTATGATACACATATCACACAAATCAGAACATGTCCAGTCAAGAGGAAAGGTAATGGAGGACACATTTGTAATCTGTACCTATTAGAAAACAGCATATATACCCTTATTAAAGGGGTTCTACCATGATTTAATAGAAACTCTTCCTGTTACATCAATCAGAAAAAATTTTTCAACTAGAATCACTTTTGATTGTGACTGATTTCCCAATCTTCTTAACCCCTTCCTGACCATCCAATATACATTGGGCGCTTGCTTGTAAGCGCCATAGCCACCAGGTGCCTGATGTTTTAAACAGCAGACGTCGGGGATTATGTATGCAATCAACGATAAACTAGAGCTCTCACATTTAACCCCTCAGACGCCAGGAGCTCAAAAGCCTGGAGGGCGCTCCCAGCCATGCAACGGCTCCCCCTAGCAAGGATCGAGGGAGCCGGATGGTGTGTGGCAGCCTAGGTCCTAATTAATGACACAAGACTGCTGCAACTATTTTCCTATGCTAATGCATTGGGGTCTACGAGAGAAGCAATCTAATGATTGCTTATTCAACTATTAAAAAGTGTAAAAAAAAAGAAAAATGTTTTTCAAATATAGAAAAAAAAAATCAAATCACTCCCCCCTTCCCTAAAATAAAAATGAAACAATTTTAAAAAATAAACATCATGTATTGGTGTACATGAAAATGCCCGTACTATTAAAATATAAAAATATTTATTGCACACGGTGAATGGCGAAATGGAAAAAAAATATAAAAATTGCTGATTTGCCTTTTTTGTCAATTCACCTCCCAAAAATAATTGAATAAAAAGTGATTAAAAATCTGTACAAACTCCAAAATGGCTATCAATAAATATTATCCCTCAAAAAAAATGAGCCTTCACACAGCTCTGTAAAAATAATGAGATCTTAATATGGCGTGGCAAAGAAAAAATTAGTTTTCTCCAAAGTTTTTTTAAATGTTTTCATTATAAAAAAAAAAACTATATAAATGTGGTGTAATCATACTGACCTGGAGAATGAAGGGTAACAGATCAGTTTTAACCCATAGGAAACTCTGAAAACAAAACCCATAAACTGTGGCAGAATTGTGTTTTTTTTTTTTTTTAAGAATTCCACCCCATTTGAAATATTTTCCTCACTACAATGTTTGCAACCATAACTGTGTCCAACTTGTTCTGCAAAAAAGAAGCCCTCATATGGCTATGTGAATGTAAAATTTAAAAAGTTATGGCTCTGGGAAGGCTGGAAGTGTAAAACGAAAATGAAAAAACAGAAAATGTCCCAGTTCTGAAAGAGGTTGTCCTGAACCAGCTTTGAAGCTAGCACATACAGCATGAGATCACTGCGGCCAGTGACTGGATGCAGTGGACACAGGCTTGTACAGCATGTCATTGTGTCAGGAAAGTAAGAGACTGCCATGCACTTCTGAAGTTGTAGCACTGGAGCAGCGTAGGACTAAACAGGTTTTTTTTTTTAAACAACTCTCCTGCTGTTTGACACATTTTTAAAAAATCTGGAGCGCCCCCTTTCATTAGATCTCAATGCATTAATTTCAAATATAATTAATACACCCTTACTGTTGAAACTTACTTTATGGGACCCCTGCAAAGCTTTTATTTACAGCATATTTTGGATAATCACGGATTCTTGGCAGCAGTTCCAAGGACGTCCCAGTCGCTCTGAGACAATTAACAACATCTGCATAATAATTATTGTATGCTAATACACAGCGATCTATCCATTTTTCATTACACTTTTTCTACAATATTAAAAGGCCATACAGGCAATTCTCTCTATGAGGTCTTTGCTGAATAAAACAAAGATGTCCCAATTTGCTCACTGTGCCAGAAAACATCAAAGGCTTCTCTATGCTTCTGCCCACAATTACATTATCAGCCAAGGGAATCATGATATTGCAGGCTTTCCTCTTCAATAAACCTGACATTCATTATAGCAGGGATATTGAATTATGTCATGCTTATATAATGATACACTTTGCTTTTTTGTCTACCACAGATTGACAAAGACCACCCAAATACTTATATTTTCCTTCCTGAGATAGAAGCAAACAGTCTTAGACTAGATTCCTCATTGAATCTCCTTTTAACTTTTCAAATATATGAACCATCTCTGAAAGAAATTACATCCCCTTCAAAAACATGAGCATTATAAAAAAAAATCTCAAAGTTATTTTAAGCCATAAATCTCATTTAACGGTGTACAAAAAGGAGCATACGTCTATGTTTAGGTGATTCTATAATTCTCCTTATTTATCTACCCACCTGTTTTTAAAGTCCATTAACAACTCAGGTGTACAACCCCAATAAATATAAACTTGTGGACTGGGAGCAGATTGTACGGACACAGAAGATCACATTAAATGCCTCTCTCTTGGACTGCCCAACACTTGACCAGAAGTGTTATGGATCTGAACAATCAGACCTCAGCCCAACTCCAGTTATTCCCTGGCTACCAGGTTATAACGTTCAACTTTACTTCTACTCAAATTTTTCTTTAGGCCTCTTTCACACTAGCGGCAGCACGGATCCGGCAGGTGAAGGGTGTCGCCGGATCCGTGCTGCCACAGGGACATGTGTGGGGCCGGAACCGCGCTCCGGCCCCACACATGTCACACAGTACATACACACAGACATATACACATACAAATACACATACATACTTACATGCTCCCGGCAGGTCTCCACAGCGCAGGAGGAGCAGGACAGCGCGGACATAGGACGATTCCCCACAGTGCCCTCTGCTGGGCGCCCGGTGGAATCGTACTATGTGTGCGCCGTCCTGCTCCTCTTGCGCTGTGGAGACCTGCTGGGAGCATGTAAGTATGTATGTGTATATGTATGTCTGTATGTGTGTATGTATGTATGTGTGCAGGTGACGGATCAGTCATGAACTCCATTGAAAGTCAATGGAGGACGGATCCGTTCACCATTGTGTCACACCAAACGGATCTGTCCCCATTGACTTTCATTGGGGGTCATGACGGATTCGTCTTGGTGCGGATGCCTGGACCGGAGAGCAAACCGAAGCATTCTGCGGTTTGCTCTCCGGTCTGAAGATGGAACAGAATGCTTTTAGGAGCATTCCGTTGTCTTCAGTTCAGTTTTGTCCCCATTGACAATGAATGGGGACAAAACTGAAGCGTTTTATTCCGGTATTGAGCCCCTATGACGGAACTCAATACCGGAATTATAAAGCGCTAGTGTGAAAGTAGCCTTACATAGTCAATTTGTTTCATGTTCTGTATTTTCAATGATACAATTCAAAAGCAATAATTCAAGAAATATGGGGTTCAACTGAAGAAAACTTAAAGAAAGGAGTAATTATTGATTGTGTCTGTTCCAAAATGACGACTGATGAAATGCAATGAAAAATAAAAACAAACTTAAAAATCTATGTATGTATCATGGAGGCTGATCAGGCAACTGGACTTTTTCTGCTTCCTGACATAAATCCATGGCATTTTCCAGCATCCACCACTAGAGGAATCTCAGTGCAAATAAAGTTCAGTTGTAACCGTATTCATTCTTATGCACAGAGCTCCCCCTAGTGGTGGCTGCAGGCAGTCGGTAGATTTATAGCTGTATAGGGGTCATTTTTCAATGTATTTATGCCAATTGTCTGGTGTAAATACATGGAGAAATATGACGTCCAGAATGAGCACCGTATTTATAAAGTATCTGATCCACTTTTTCCAACATACAAAATAGAAAAAGTGGGCAAAGCATATTTTTTTAAATTAAAAGTTTCCCTATGGGATCCTCCTTTAACCCCTTAATGACAAAGGTATTTTGGTCTTACTGACATGACACAGTTTAGCAGTTCTTCACATGCGGTACTTTAATACCATATGATTTTACTGTACATTTACCATTTAATATGTGTTTCTTTTTATATCTGACCTAGCAGCCCTGGCAAGAGAAGAAAACAGCACTGTTAGGCCCCATTCAGACGACCGTGTTTCACGGCCGTATACGGGCCGTGAAAGCCCGGCCTGTGCTGCCCCAGAGGACGGGAGCGCATGGCGTCATTGGTTGCTATGACGCTGTGCGCTTCCTGAGGCCGCCGCCGTACAGTGAAGCACTGTGAGCGCCACAGTCTTCTTGCAGCTTTTCATAGGCCAGTGATGACACGTTGATCTGTCACGTGGCCTAGGAGCAGCTCAGCCCCCTTGAAGTGACTGGCACTCAGCTGCGATATCAAACACAGCCACTATACTATGTACAGCCCTGTGCTTCGTGAGCTTCTCAAACAGCTGATCAGTGGGGGTCCAATGTGTCGGACCCCCACTGATCAGATACTGACGACCTAAACAGAGGATAAGTCATCAGCATAAAAATCTCAGAAAACCCCTTTAAATTCAATTGTAGCAGACCTGCTGTAGATCAGCAGTGTGGATTAACTATTGCAAATCTGGAGGAAATTTACCACAATATATGGGACTACTCAAACTTATTACGACACAAAAGTTGGCATTTTACTGAGCATGTGATCTCAAGAAAATGGCCATGTTGTTTATAGCCATTAATGACAAATAGAATGATAACTTTGTTAGAATTGAGCACTGAACAACTGAAATCACCTGAATCAATTATTCTAGGATACCAAGGAACGCAACTCCAATGTCTGCTAGGAAAAAAAATGTCTCAACGTCTCAATAAGCTTAACCGAGTCTATTCATCACATTCTCTGACTTGTATAGTCTGCAACAATCCCACCCAGACCTGTGAAAGGAACGTCCTTTATGAGTGACAAACTTCAAGAAAGAAACCAAACTAAATCAACCCTAATCCCTCTTTCAAAAAATAAAATAAAAGAAACGGCAAAGCACACAGCTGGTGCAATGCCTGCCCGCGGATTAATCAAACCTAATCTGCAATAAATTCAGGATGTGATCTCTTCTGACCTCATCAATGAAATCAGCTGAAAGTTACTTTATAAATCCTTCAGTCATTCTTTAACAGGATGAAAGCCTAGCAAGTCACCCTCCTTCCTCCTTGAAGAGATTACATTAAGAAAGACCTTAATTTCAGAAATTCTTCAATATGTTAAAACGAGTTTGCCACAAAGACAGCTTTAGTTCTATATTTGAGCAAAAGAGAAGGAGGAAAACGTGTTACTGAGAGGACACAAAAAGGAAGAAAAGATTTACACTGGCTGTTTCTCTGCTTTTATAGGAGCCATTTTACGCATTAAGCCTTATCTTGTTATTTTTATTCACATGCTAATCCTTCCACAGATTAGCGAGAATGGGATTTGTCAAGTACAGTAAAGTGGCCAGTCAGGAATAAGAAAGAAAAACATACTATTCATGGAAACTGCAAATTGTTTGCTGCAACCAAAACTACATAAATAAATGTACCCAGACACACCAACTTGAAGAATAGATCATAATAATGTTATTTTTGACATAATGAATTGACAGAATTTATTATGAATGAATCTTCGTTTGATCAAGACAAAATGTGAGGCTGCACTCAAATATCTATAGCCTACTGGATACCTTGATTAACTATTGGAATCAAGCACAATATCATAACATCGATCCCAACTATTCAACATAAAGGAATAAAGTGGGCATTCAACACAAAGAAACAGTTAACAGCTGACTAGGGCTAACGGACAATCTTCACCGCTTCTACACTAATACTATTGCGGCAGCTCCAGCGCGCCCATTATCTCCACGTGGGACGCCATGTGGGGACGCCGCCGATACCAAAAAAAGGCGCGCATAAGAAGCAGCTGACAGTTTGCCTCTGTAAGCGGAGACGCCGTAGCTACTGTGAAGCCGAGAAGCTATCTGATCCTGCGGGCGCTCATATAGGAAGACGCCACATGTGCTGACAAGGAGGACTACGGCACCTACCTAGGAATTCCATACAAAAAGGGTAAAGTACTAACTTATTATTATACACCCAGCTACAAGAAGGATTATATTATATATTATATATGACTATTCCTTTGATAGACCCTATATATACGGGCAAATATCTACCATAAGGATTGAGCATCCCGTGGCTCCATTAGACTATCCAAGGAGGACATCCCTATGTGACATTGACTTAAGGAATATATCCCTATGTGGCATTAATTTTTACTCTTAATTTTTATTCTTTATTTTACTCTCTATTTTTACTCTTCAAAAATTTTTCTCATTTTTTGGTATTGATATACTATATCTGCATATAATATACTATATTTGCATATATACAGAGACCTGCAACTAATACCAATACCCTATAATATATATTCTTATTTTTATTTTTATTTTTATTTTTGTATTTTTGTATTGTGCTCTATACACTTTACAATATAATTAAAATTAAATCAAAAGTCATCTGTTTTATGCTGTTCATTATACTGTATCATTTTTAAAACACAACCATAGCAGAAATCCATCATTTCCCAAACAAGAGTGTGCTCAACTCCATTTCTAACTTTGAATTTCCATTATTGCCAAGACCTTGTGGATAAGGTCTATTAGTTGAAGCACCTCGCTTTCAATATTTTCTGAATAGTGAGCCACCCATTATACTTCTACAAACTAATCCTTTTGTTCCCCAACATCCACCATCACAGGAAATTTTAGACACCCCAATACACATCAGATGGATGCGCAATCCTGCCAAAATCTGTGGGTTTGGCCAAAGTTCCTCTGATGTGTGTGGATACCATGAGCCTTTTATAAGATAGGAGATGTATTTAAGGCTATCTCGGATTCCCTGTAAGGAAGTGTTTTGGCATTCACTCATCATAGCAGTGCCTATGATGGTGTAGAAAAAACGTGCAGCAATTAAAGGAGAAAAGCAGGAAAGAATTATTTTAGAGTTGACAGACATCTGCTTTCAATTTGTATTGCAAACTGATATCATGACTTCTAAAGGATTTTTTCATCAATTGTGAAAGCCCATTTGAACATACATTCTAAGGCCTCATGTAATGCACATGGTACAGAGACTGTATGGCAGCACACAGGATCCCATATGCCTCCACACATTACAAAGCTGTACTGGATTTCATAGTATACCATGTAACGCTCCACTGGGTGATATACGTATTCTCCCCTAGAAATAAAGAAAAGCTCCGTATCTGAAGGACCATGCAACCCACCACTTTTTCAGATTTGTAAACCATTTATATGTTTCTGTATGGAATCAGATGCATGTAGAAGAACAATAAAGTGGAATCCCCAGTATGGCCTATTCAATGGAACACTACCGAAGCCATGACTTCTATATTTTGATGTCTGTGTAATCTAATAAACTGAAACTGTACTATGAAAGATGGCGTGACCTGCTCTGTATGGAAAGGTTAATATTCTATTCATCAGTGGCCCAGAATGCAAAGTTGGTCACAGATGGGTAAAAAAACTATTTGCATATCAGCAAATTTGCGTATTTCCTCAAACTGTTTCTAAATAAGCTTTAATCTATTCTATAAGGGGCGAGACAAAGGAGGCACAGAAAAAACAGCCACACCTGAGCACCGTACCTGGGGGAACTGCCTTAGGCCTCATGCATACAACCGTATGCATTTTGTGGTCCACAAACAGAGCCGTAAAATACGAATACTGGCCATAATTTCCACAGGTCACATTGTAAAAATGCCCATTCTTGTCAGCAAAATGGACAAAAATGGGACACAGATATAAGAATGCAGACAGCACACGGTGTGCTGCCTGCATTTTTTGCAGCCCTACTCTTGAATGTGGAAAAAATACGGTCGCGTGTGAGGTCTTATACAGAATATATACTACAGACATCCAATAATTATGCAGCTTGTATCTATGACTTAAAGGGGTTGTCCCACAAAAAAATATTCTGCAGTTTTCAAACCAGCACCTGGATCCGAATACTTCTGTAATTGCATGTAATTAAAAATTTAGCATAGCCACTGAGTTATTCAATCAAATGTATCTGAATAGCACCACCTGCAGTTTGTTTTTTCTTATTTCTTTGACCTGCTCACTGAGATGGTCGCACATGCTCAGTTATATCCTTCAACTGCCTCCTGAGCTGTGATAGGGAGAGCTGAGACACGCCCCCTTAGCTGCAGCAGAAAAGACACTTCCCTTGAGGTGCCAGCTTGATATAAATCTAGCAGAGCAATGAATGGGGAGATCTCTGGATCCATGTGAGGTACAGGGCTGGTTCTAGCTTTGTTAGAAAGAGATCGTCAACTACTATACAACGTCTGATTTTCATTTTTAGATTAGTCACGGCATAACCCCTTTAACTGCTTTTATAGCCACTAACTAAGCTTTAGGGTCCATTCACACGTCCGCAAAATGGGTCCGCATCCGTTCCGCAATTTTGCGGAACGGGTGCGGACCGATTAATTTTTAATGGAGCCGCAAAATATGTGGATGGCACACAGTGTGCTGTCGGCATCAGGTATTCCGTTCCGTGGCCCCGAAAAAAAAAAAAAAAATAGAACATGACCTATTCTTGTCTGCAGCCACGGACAAGAAAAGGCATTTCTATTATAGTGAGGGCCATGTGCAGTCTTCAAAATGCGGAATTCACATGGCCAGTGGCCGTGTTTTGCAGATCCGCAATTTGCTGACCGCGAAACAGTTGTAGACATGTGAATGGAATGGACCCTTAAAGAAGTATTCCCATATGGAAGTTTATGGCCATAAACATATGACAGGAGTGGGTCTCTATCTCAAGAATGAGACCATGTTGAGCTTTGCAGCGAAATGAGAGCAGGTCACGCATGCATACACAATAATATTTATTACATTTGCGTTCTGTTGTATGTAGCAAACTATCAATACACTGCAGTGTTTAGTTCACAGAGGACTGCATGGACTAGAAACTACTGTAGATGTGTGAAGTTCCAGGACTGTACTGGTGTCCAGCCATGCTACATAATCAAGAATATTCCCATTGACTCACAGCAAACAGAGATACTGAAAACGGCAATAACAAAGTATATTGCTTTATTATACCAGAATTAAAGCTTGAGAATTATCTTATATGAAGGGGTGCAATTTACTGTTAGAAGGCCCCCCATACAACCTGACAGAACCTAAGAGGATGTGAAGAGAATATTTGCAGAAAATCCAAGTGTGCAAACCTTGAGGCATCATAACCAAGAAGACTGGAGGCTGTAATCGCTGCCAAAGGGGCTTCAGCTAAGTACCGTATTTTTCGCCCCATAAGACGCAAAAATGGGGGAAAAATGCCCCTGTGTCTTATGGGGTGAATGCTAATGAGCGCTTCCATTATGGAAGCGCTCATTAGCACGGAGGACCAGGAAGCAGTGAAGACTCTGTACTTACTGCTTCCTGGTCCTCCGTTTGGCTGTGCAGGGCTGCGCACAGCGTGAGGGCGCTCGGTGACCTCACGCTGTGCACACCGGGTCACAGCACAGCCGATGGAGGAAGAAGACAGAGTGGGGGTGGAACAGCTGCAGCGTTCAGGAGCAGGAGCGGTAAGGGGCTTTTTTATTTTAATAGAGGCATGCTGGGCTCATAATGGGGCCTAATAAGAGGCATGGGGGCTGAATAGAGGCATGGGGGCTGATATGGGGGATGAATAGAGGCATGGGGGCGGATATGGGGGATGAAGTGAGGCATGGGGGCTGATATGGGGGATGAATAGAGGCATGGGGGCTGAATAGAGGCATGGGGCTGATATGGGGGATGAAGTGAGGCATGGGGGATGATATGGGGGATGAAGTGAGGCATGGGGGCTGATATGGGGGATGAAGTGAGGCATGGAGGCTGAAGTGAGGCATGGAGGCTGATATGGGGGATGAAGTGAGGCATGGGGCTAATTACAGGCACGGGGGCTGATTACAGATATGGGGGCTAATTACAGGCATGGGGGGCTAATTACAGGCATGGGGGCTGATGAGAGGCATGGGGCTCATATGGGGGCTGATGAGAGGCATGGAGGCTCATATGGAGGCTGATGAGAGGCATGGGGGCTCATATGGGGGCTGATGAGAGGCATGGGGCTCTTATTCGAGGTCTGATTGGGGTCTGAGCTGAAGTCTAATTGGGGCTGTGAGCTGAGGTCTGATTAACATTGGGGGTCTGATTGCTGGTCTGACCTGAGATCTAATGAAAAATATTTTTTCTTATTTTCCTCCTCTAAAACCTAGGTGCGTCTTATGGCCCGATGCGTCTTATAGGGCGAAAAATACGGTACTGAGTAAAGGGTCTGAATACTTATGTCAATGGAAGATTTTAGTTTTTCCTAAAAAAATAAATTAGCAAAAATTTCTACCGTTCTCTTTTCACTTTGTCATTATGGGGTATTAAGTGCAGAATGATGGGGGAAAATTTTAATTTTTTTTTAATTTTAGCACAAGGCTGTAACACAACAAAATGTAAAAAGGAGAAAGGGTCTGAAGAAAAACGAAGGGGAATGTGGTATGAAGGTTGGAACTCACTCATCATACAAACTACACCGTTATACATGGTTCATTATACAGTAAAATGTAAATCTCCATCCCTATTCGCCATCTTCACTGTGATACTCAGCATAATATTTTCAACTGAAGTGCCTACAAAAGAGTGAGGTAAATTAGCAGTCCACCCGCATGCTCCTCACGCTGGGCATAACAGATCATCTGCACCAGATATTTAGGTCAAGAATAGTAACAAGCATTGACAAATTGGGACAGATTTATGAATCCTGTCACAATATGTGGTATTATGTAAAAATGGTCATTATTTCTGAGACATTTCTAAAAAGTTACAAAAAACGTCTCCAGTGCTACAGTTTATAATATTATAGAGACACAGGCAGAAATTTAGCAATGACTTTGTGTAACTTTGATGAAAATCACGGGAGATGCCATATTTGAGTTGTAATTTGCAACATTTCACACTACTCAACGCTTTCTAAACGAAGTGAGAAAAGTGGATTGGGATTGGAGGGCTGGGGGCTCCTGCAAACCAACAGATTTACTATCACACACACTGGAGCAACTTATAGTGTAAATCTAATCTGCCAAAAATGTGCCAAATGTATTAAAAGGTGTGTGCACATTTTATTCCAACAAAGCATTGGTTAACAGTGGTGTATAGAATTTCAGTCTTAATAAATCTACTTCCACAATCTTTACCAGCTCAGGCCTGCCATACTTCTACATGTTCTACTTCTGTGAGGCACGGTTTGGTGGGAGCATCAAGATGGGCAGCTTGACTTTTCAGAGCCTTAGTGAAAAGGGAAAACTGGGCCACCATGTTATAGCCCTTAATGGCATCAAAAAGTTTCAAAGTTTAGTTGACGCCTTATGTGCACAAATTTTTTAGACTTTTTTTGGGGTTTAGAGGCATGCTTGCTACTTTTTCAAAATATGGGTGGTATGGGCTGTGTGGGGGAGGCCATAGCCGTCCCAGCACATTTATCATAATCTGTACCAAGAATCTACTGTAGATTATACCAGTAATCTATACCAGCTTCCTTGCTGGGGTAAATTTCAAATTTTGGCACACAGACCTGCACAACAAATATTCAGAGATTTTTATACTGATGACCTATCCTCTGGGTGAATGGGGTTGAGTGCGATACCAAGCACAGCCGCTATACAATGTACGGCACTGTACTTGGTGAGCTGCGAGAAGGCAGCGGCGCTCACAGGAGTGCAGATGCCTTCTCATTCTCAGTCGGACTCCCCACCGATCAGATAGTGATGACCTATCCAAAGGATAGGTCATTAGTAAGAAAAGAATCTCGGAAAACACTTTTAAGAGGGGTGCACCTGTTAATAACTGTTGCACATCTAAAGCCAGAGGGTGATAGATTAAGACTGGTGTGAAATACCCCAGTTTCAATAAATGACTTTTTTGGTAGAATCTGCACTAAGAAAGTGACTCATTTGTTTAGTGAGAAAGTTACGTTTGGTATAACTATTACATCATTTTCCAGAGCACCTATTGCACCTCCATGAAACCTATTTCAATGCTAAGTGCCAGAGGGCTCTTTCGGCCCCCTAGGCACAGAGGTCAAGTATTAGTTCTTCCTATACCTCTCTTGCTGCAGCACAACTAGGACATTCCCTGTGGATTCCATGTGAGACAGACTCAAGCTGTTTTATTGTAGCTCGTGACTTTTTCTGACAGATTTCCAGAAAAACAGCGGGGAACCTAATTTCCCCAATGCTGCCATGCTCCTTTATCAGAATGCTGTATGTTATCCCTGTGCTTGCAGCAAATACAGGGTTTCCTCCCATACTCCCAAAACACACTGATAGGTTAATTCATTTCCTAAGAAACTGGCCCCGAGTTTGCACATTTGCTTCCGCGACTGAGAACGTGAGATTAGATTACGAGCCCTACTGAGTACAGGGACTAATGTGTCTTATTCCAAACTGTACACAGTATTGCAGAATACGAAGGCGCAATATAAAATCTTACAAAATTAATAAATAACGGCATTTGTACCATTAGTCAATTATTTGCTTAAACTTACCAGGCTTATTCTTGACCTGGTAGTGTAAACTTCTATGTCTCTAGTTTATCTAGCCTTACAATAGAAATAGCATAAAAGCTTGTAGCGAAATATTCATTTTGCATCCTGATCTGATACTGTTATCAGCTTGAATGTTTGAAACTGCTAAAGCGACAGGGCAAACAGAACAGATTTCCTGCAACTGTTTCAACGCGAGGGCTGCCAAATGAGAGAACAATTGGCTAGGCGTTAGTGCACATGGTTCATGGCTCCTGCACAGATCTGCAGACACAGATAGGCTAATAAAGTACTGACATATTGGACACAAACAAGACTGCTGGAGGCTGTACAAACCTATCCACAAAGACAGCATGCCGTACACCTGTGTCTGAAAGTGACTTTACGTTCACTTCTCGATTGCTACATACAGTATATATCAATCATTATTCAAATACTACAACATTAAATAGATAAAGCTGTCAAAACAGTATAACAATAACCAAAATGATTTGCACATCATCAAATAGACAATGCCCAGTATACACTAATATGAGCACACAGTATATACAGTACATTTACTGTAGGCAAGCATATGGTGTGTCTAAGTGCCAACAAAAATATACAAAAAGAGGTCAAAACAATACAAAATTCAGCATGCAATATCCTAAGTGAAACCAGACGAGTACCACATTTGTTTAGTTTGCTTAGAATTTCACTCTCACCGCAAGAATAGACCTTGATATGTCAGAACGAGTACAGTAATACACAGACAGTGATTCTACTTCTCACTGCTCACCATAAGTGACGTCTTCGTGTGCATATCCAGTATTAGGGTGAAATAAGTGATCGGGGTCAATGTGTTCACATTTTATTTTTTAAAGGGCTCTGTAGTTAAAATGTTGTTTCTTTTCTGTATTCAGAGCAATGATTGAAGTAGTTATCCTGTGAAAAGTTTGTGGCCTTTCAAATCAAATATTATTACAATATATGTGCAATTAAAATAGTTAGTTTTTTCTTTTGTGTGTATATTACATCTTCCTTTCTGGAAACACCTCCTGAGGTTTCTCATGGACAAAATTGTGGTCCACATTCAGTAGTGAACCAACATTCTCAGTGTCCCCTTCTTCCTATCAAACGCCGACACTGTGATCGCATCAGGTGAGCTGGCCTAGACACCTTTCATTCATTTGTCCCTACTTCTAAATTCATAAAAGTATATAGTTCTATTTCTCTCTAGACAGAAGAAAAACTGGAGAAAAAAAAAAGGAGTGGGGAAGGGGGGGCACTGCATTCCATAGTCCTATTTTAAGTGGAATCGCTGGGACTGTCTGCGAGGAACTATTTTCCGTGAAGGTGAGGAATACAAGAAACAAAGCTGGGAGGGCAGGGTTGTCAAGAGCCGACTGCAGTGCACTCCCAGGAGATACAGGTTCTTAAGTCATGTCTCTCCGCCACTAAAGGTCCCTTTACACTGGCACATTCAACAGGCGAGCGCCTTGAAACAAGTGTTCCTTTGCCTGCTCATTAGTGGAGACCGCTGCTATTACATACAGCAATCTACTCCACAGTATGGGGAGGAGTAATCACTAATGCCATTGCTCGTCCCCATACAGAATCATGGTTTGCCGGCAGCAGAGGCTGTACAGATGGCACAATCTGCTGCCGGCAAACAATGATTTAGGTGCCTACACAAATAAGCATAATACCCGAGGGACAAGTGTTTCACTCATTCATTGGTTAATCAGCGGAATCTTTACACTGCCAGATAATCTCTGACTAGCGTTCCTATGAACACACGTTAGCGATTATCTGGCAGATTCTCGGCAGTGTAAAGGGACCATTAGCCTGCCCCCTTTCCACCCCCTCACAAGGCATGGCGAAAAAAAAAATGTCTGGGCCACTTAAAAAATATGGTGCATGGCCTGTGTGCCAGAATTGTGACTTATCTGCACCAGTTAATCTGACTCAGTATTAATAAAAAACACACTGTGTGTGAAACCAACCTAAAAAAAATGCTCTGCGTGATTTGACTTTCAATTATTGATGGCTGTACAAAAGCAGCTAGTGGCATATAAGATGAAAATTTTCATGTCAAAATATTTTTAAAAAACTGAATACCTTTAATTAAGAAAAAAAAATAGTCTTGCAATCGTCAGCCTAATGGACATTCTTAAATTTCTTGAAGCATAATTGCCATGCACACGCTGTAAGAACATAATTTTCTACACATTGAACAGTTACAGGCATTCTTTTAATTGGTTTCCTCTCTGTAAATGATTAAACCTCAACTTGCAAGCATATACAATTAAAATCATTTTTCTTTTTGACTCTGATATCAAATATTCTTTCAACATGACTAGTCTATGTATTATAGCGCCATTACTCACAGAACCCTGCTAATAGCTAAGCTCAATAACTTTTCTATTTAATTACTGGGTTTATCTTTAGGCTGGATTTAAGAGCAATAGGCACCATTTGACAACAAGAAGCAAAATGTTAGGCTGTGTTCATATTTGCATACTAAAATACAGGTCAAATAGGAATTACAAAATAGGGGTATTTTTTCTATAATTTATTCTTTTTTGTTTTTGGAGGATTTTTTTTGTTCCATATTTTACTCTAAGTTGTCTGTTTTTCATCTACATTTGTAATGTGATTTTGTATATGGATTTAAAAAAGCAAAAAAAAAAAAATGGGAAAGGGGCAGGACCTAAGACAAGCTATTTTGCACACAATTTCACCATAAATTTGGAGTAAAATTCTGTCTCAAAGTAAGCCAACCAATAGTCGGAGAGTCAGAGAAAAGTGTCTATCCCTGCACCACTGTGATAAATCTGGTTCAGGTCTAGACACTGTGGGGGGAATTTATCATTAGGAAAATATTTGAAGTCAGTTTTGCTTCAGTCTGTGTTGGAGTACTTTCTGCCACATTTATCAAACGTCACAGGTTGTTTGATAAATGTGGCTTGTTCTTAAACCTAACACTTCTGTGTAGAGAAGCTCCTCCACTTTTCCTACTCCACCCTCCTCCTGGAGTGAGATTGCGACTATTTTGCGACTTTTTTTAAAAAGTCGCAATGATAAATCTGGAGTGAAACTCATTAACATGGCTAACCACACCCACTCTTCCACCCATATTACAAACTGGAGTGAGTGGTGTACACATGCAAAAAGTCGCAAAAAAATGCGCAAAAAAGTTGCAAAAGCCCTATCGTGCGACTTTTTGAAGACAGAATTCTGGAGTGAAGGTGTGATAAATCAGGGCCTGTGTCTAAGCTTATGCCATCTACAAGCTTAGTAAATCTGGACCACTGAGTTCTATAAGCTCAAAATTGTACCAATACACATACATTGGAGCATGCTGTGTATTGAAAAACATGATATAAACATAAAAATGTATATAAACTTTACATTATAAAAAAAGGAATGTAATGAAAACAGTTTACATTTATTGCCTTTTTTAAGCATCAAAAAAGAAATTAATACAGATCTGGAACACAGAAGTGTGAAAGAAAGATTGAATAGAGAGATGAGAAGGAGAATGAGAAAAGGGAAGCAAGAGAGGAAGGAAAGAGAGAAACAGAGAGAGAGAGAAAGAGTGTTCTTTGGCAATAAAATAGAGTTCTCAGCAGAAGGAACCTAGGACCCAGGAATTATTTTTTTTTTTTGCTTTGTAAACTTTGCAGAAAGCAGTGAAAACATGGTCTTAATTATTTCTGGTCTGCCTGCAGGGCACTGCTATGTAAGTTTTTGTCTTTCCGCCCTTTTTGCTGGAGTTCACAGATCAGGCATTTTTAATGATGATCTATTTCTAGTCGTGTGCTATCTTTCAAGAGAACCCATTGCGACATGCCCTTTAGTTTAACCTGACCCCAAATTTTACATTATTTCTACAGCAAAAGCTATACATTAGTGGTCCATTTCCACATAATTGACCCTCAAGTGTGATGGTACCTAAACTCAGACACATTTACACGATCAGTATTTGATCAGTATTTGTAAGCCAAAACCATGAGTGGGTGTAAAACTCAAAGACAGATGTTTCCATTATTCTTTTCCTCTGCTTAGGTTCCAGTCCTGGCTTTGGTATGCAAAATACGGATTATGAGAAAGTGGGCAAACCCGTACCACTATCCCACAGAAGAAACTGTGACACATAATGTCTATATATACAGGAGTGTTTTCCTCTCCTGAGATTGTACATACTGAAAATGTTCTTTATGGACAACCCTACTTCTGCATGTAAAAAAAACTCAGTGTCTGTTTGTACATGTAGCTTTCATTGCTACATTTTTCCCCCATGGAAGTTGTTAGGAAAATCTATGGGGAATGTAGTGAAAATCACTACATCTGTGAGGAAAAAATCTGTTTCTTTGTATAAACCCAGAGGCATATGGAGTTATGACCTTATAGAAGTTAAAGGAACTAGATTACAATGCTCAACAAAAAACTGTAAAACAGTAATACAAGTCCTTTTATATTTAGTACTTGAATTATGTATTTAGTACTAGTAATTAATTTACACAAAGCCTATACACAGGCAGATGATCACAGGCACATGGACACTCCATGAGGTGTCATATTCTCCTCTAGAAGAATATCTCTATTAAAGGGGTTCTCCGGGAATTAAGAAAATGAAAATATTTAATATTACTTCATTATAAATATATTCCCAAATACCTTTCATTAGCTATATTGGTTCATTTTGTCTAGGGAGAAATCATTAGGAGAAATAAAATGGCTGCTGTCCTATTAGTACACACAAAACCTGTCCTAATCACCCAGTAGGACAAGTTACTTCACAACACTGAGCTAAAGAGCTGCCTCATCCTCCTCTCTGCTTGTCAGGGATTATGATCCTGAATATAGATGATAAGATCTTCAGCTGAATCTCTGTAGGAATGGAGTTCATGTGTAGATGTGGCTAATAAGCTGCAGTCCCCATTACCACAGTCTGTTCTGTCCGTCCTGTCTGTACTTCATGTCTCCTCATGAACTCCATTCCTACAGATTCAACTGAAGATCCTGTCATCTCCCTGACAAGCAGAGCAGAGAGGAGGATGAGGAAGCTCTTTAGCTCAGTGTTGTGAAGTAACTTGTCCTTCTGTGTGATTAGGACAGGTTCTGTGTGGACTAACAGAACGACAGCCATTTTATTTCTCCCAATGATTGCTCCCCAGACAAAATGAGTCATAATAACTTATAAAACGGATTTGAGAATGTATTTATAATAAAGTAATATTTAAATATTTTCATTTTCTTAATTCCCAGAGAACCCCTTTAAGCTTCATATGCACATACCTGTAGTATGTTTAAGGCTTTTCAGTGGTAAGAAGGTCACACGCTTTTACAATTTTTTCTGTGTATTTTTTTTCAGCTGTAAAACTTTATACCGGCATTTTATTAGAATTTTTCAACAGTCACATAGCTGTTTAAAGAGTCACTATACTTTCACATAATGTCATTTAATAGACAAAGGTGCAAATTTCTAAATCTCTTCATTTAAAAAATCTGCCTGTATTCACCTGAAAAAAAAGCTGCAGTAATGGCCACTAGGGGTCTCACTTCAATCTAAGTTGCAGTGTACTGCCTGTTGTCAGGCAAGATCCCACCCTGGTAACATAGACTCAGAAGATGGCTGAGAGGAAGTGGGGGGAGGGTTGTCGGAACTAGCTACTGCTTCTACATTGCTTCTGAACATTACAGGAGCCTCTGCTTTTCTGGAAGTGTGATTTCTCTCTAATTATCTGTTCTGTGAGCTCCAGAGCTGAAAACAAACATAGGGAGGAGTGAGGTGAAGAATGTCACAGCAGTACAGTGCTGGCAAAAGGAATATGCCACCTGCTTCTGAGTGAAATGCTAGATATGTAGCTAGATATGTAGCTCAAACAGGGAACAGGGAACAATATGGCTGAAAAAAAAATTAGAGAAGCTAACACATAACTGTTCTTTCACATTAGATTGTGCAAAGAAGCACAGCCAATATGCAAACTTTTATATATATATATATATATATATATATATATATATATATAAAACATCCACTTAAATGAAGAAATTAGTAGCCACTTAAAGGCTAGAAAGGATTTATACAACACAAGGGCTTTCATGCTAGTTGTGCTATTCCCTGGGCTTATTCTGAATAGCAATCTGAGTAGCCAACTTTGGTTTTCAGGCCTGTGTGGTAAAACAGAGCCACTCAAGCACACACAATTCAGAAGGTTTGCCTGCAATAAAGGCAGAAATTGGATACTTGGTAAGATTAATTACCTAGATAGGGTCCTATAATGCAAGTCAAATGGGAAAGTAATTAAAGTGCACCTTCCATGAAAAATATTCATTACTGGCATATCAGGTGACCGATAAATCAAAAGGCATTTAAAAAGCTATAGGTTAACCTGCAGAGGGCCTTTTCTAGACCTCCACAGCTAGCAGTGATATTGAATTCACTTTAACCAGGCTCACGTTATGGAGACAAAGGCACAGATTGTAACAGAAGCTGCAAAAAAGAGATACCACAACAATACCACTGTATCTGGAAACAAAAAAAGTTCAGATAAAGGAGAATCAGTCGACTGTCAGCTTTCTGATTTGTATCCAATTCTGTTATTTTACCTTTGCAAAGGATTGCAGCAATAAAAAGGATGCAAGTGATGAATTAATACGTTTAGTGGTCCCATGGGTGTGATTTCTGCAGATGAAAGCCACTATACGCTTTAGCAATCAAGTACAGTTGTATATTAAAGAAAATCGAATAAGGCGAGAAGTTTCTCACATCAGTAGCACCAAATAGACTCTTTGAATCAGACCTTATTATAGTGCTGCCGATAGAGTTATTTACATAATTCAGTAATTATAGGAGACAGCTTTTTTATGTGGCAATAATTACGTTACCCAAGGGAATTCAAATCATAATTAATAACACTTTTTTCCATTCTACTTTAATTGTAAAACACAAGATATGATTAAAAGAAGTTCAAAAGACCATTATTAGGCCAAAAGCACAAAGCCAGGAAATATACAGCAGGCCCTTCTACCATGTGTAGGTTGTCCTACAACTGAAAAAGCAATTTACTCTGTTAGATCTATGAAAAAGTAACATTTTTAACTAGAATAATTTAAAAAATGCTGCCGCGTCTACATATTGGGGCAGATTTACTAATCCTACAGATGGCATAAACTTAGACAGGCTATCTAGACCTGCACCAGATTTGTCACAGGAGTTCAGGCTGGATGTTAAGTGTGGTGCAGAGATAGACACTAGAGATGAGCAAATATATTCGTAAAGATTCGTTATCCGCACGGATATTTGCGTACTCGTAAGTATTCGTTACTTGGCCGAGTAGCGTGTGAAATTCGTGTTTATTTCTTAAAAACTCCTCCCTGCATGTTTAGCGCCTATTTCTTAGCCAATAAATATGCAGGGAAGCCTGGGGGACCTCCTGCCATGACCTACTACCTTTTCTACGTGTCTAGGAGTTATTGGCTGCCTGCATCCGGTGACCTGCTATTATATATATATATATATGTGTACACCTGGGGCTCGGATCACACACGTTGTGGTTTTAGGAGAGGGAAAGAGTGTGCGTGTGATAGGGATAGCGAAAGCATACGAAATATCTGATATATAAGCGTACGAAATATCTAAATCTGAGTTGATCTAATCATAAGTGATAAATCCTGACACACATGACTAATAACTTCTATTAGATCGTAATCACTCAGCTTTCTTAGAGTCCTGATCAACAAGTTGTCATTCAAAAATCTCAGAAAGTTGAGTGACAGCTTCTCTATGCTTGCAAGTGGTAATGGTTTCCCTGACTTGAATTCATACGCAACAGCGTATAGAGTAAATTATACGTAGCAATAGCGTACACTTTATCGGACAAGGTCCTGTTGCTCCTTGCACTGTCTCTGCCTGCTCCATGCATGCTGCCCCTGGTGTTCCCTATCCATTTCCGTGGTGTTTCCATCACTTTCAGAGGTTTTCAGGTGTTTAGGCAACCTTGCCTGCGAAGAACTTGGGTCCCCTGCAAAAATGCTCGTATCTCCCATTGACTTCAATACAGTTCGTTATTCGGTACGAAAATACAAACTTTTGGAAAAGTTCGTACCGAGTACACGAGCATTTTAATATTCGCTCATCTCTAATAGACACCTTTGTCTAGCTCTATACTAACTGCTGGTTTGCTTACTTTGAGACAGACTATGCCGACTTCTTTGAAATCACACCCTTTCCCATTAAGCTATGCTCCCTTATAGATCAGGTGCAGAAGCGTTCTGTAGATGCATAACCTAGATGTGCCAAAGTTTCGTTCTTTTTGGCACAAGTGTGAACCATTGCTGTAATAACTATGGCGCCCCCTGCTTAACTTTTGATTCTCTCTCAGAAGGTTCTGGTGAGCACAGACAAAAGCTTGCTCAGTACCATCACCCAGTTCCTATACAGTCAGCATGTAGAGTGATTTCTGCTGACATGCAGAGAAGAATTAGCACACTAGTAGTGACACTAACCACATAAGGTGGGCATTTGGATAGGGAATTAAAAAAAACACACCAGGTTGAGCCATTTATTATACTCACTTATAACAAGTATATAACAACAACCTCTAGACACAGGAGTAGGGATGAGCGAATCGACTTCGGCTGAAACATCTGAAGTCGATTCGCATAGTACTTCATTAGAATACTGTATGGAGGAGTTCTCTGTACAGTATTAGATTGTATTGGCGCCAATGAGCCGAAGTTATTACTTTGCAAAGTCTCGCGAGACTTCGGGTAATACCGTCAGAAATTAATTTCTACTGTTAAAAACCTTTTATCGAACTCAGTTTTGGGTCCAAGTTGGAAATTAATTTATCACAGCTTACGGTATTATAGCTCAATTCTTACCTTACTGATTTTAGTAATTTAGTGAGAAGGGTTATTAGATGACAAGTGAAAGTATGATTCTCACAGGTAAACAGTTAACCCTTTGTGACAGAACAACAGAATATTTTTTTAATAAAGAAAGATTGAAAAAATGTTTTGTTTTTTTAGCCAAAAGTAAGTAAAATGCGACCATAGAAAATTGCCCTCTTCAATGAATGCTTCTCACCTAACAATTGGAGCCTTGCCCTCTGGGGCAGCACAGGCCGGGCTGAAACACGGTTGTCTGAATGGGGCCTTAGACTGTGTTTTTACTTGGAACAGTGTATTTTATCTGGAGCACAAACAGGAAATGTAATCATGTTATATGGCTTTTAAGGGGTATTCCTACCTTGGACACTTATGTCTATCTCTGAGACCTGCTACAATCTGGAGGATAGAACCTCCAATTCCTAAATGTATGTGGTTAAATTTCTGCTGGTTGCCACTAGAATCTGTCAGCACTCTGTCAATACCGGTATGCTAGAACTACACGACCGAGATTTTCTTACATTTCATTATACTTAAACTACACTTGCCAGTATTTAGTTCTGTAGAGTTATTAAGCAACCAGTGGGTTCAGCAGCATGCACAATTGGGCATGCTAATGAGACTAGTAGAGAATAGACTATATGACGTGTTGTAAACCAATATAACCAGATAAGGTGTCTGTTAATCTCTTATGGCCAAAATAACATATTCTGCTGCACTTTCCTCTCCTGCAGTAAAAATAGCACCTTGACAAATTATAACGGACTAGGATCTGTAAGGATTTGTTAGCGTCCTTTTCACAATAGATCTGTCATAGCTGCTTAGTTTCGCCTGAGCTCTGTTTGGGATTTCAAGAAAGAAACAAGAGTTCAGCCTGAGAAGGAATTTGGGCAGAAGGAAGGTTTGTTGGGGGGGGGGGGGGGCGGGGTTATAGTGAAGAGACAGATGGACAGGGGCAGTGTCTGCTTTAGCACTTATTATCTCTATAAGCTAGAGATTTAAGCCTGGCTGACAATCTACGCTTTAAAACAGGACCAGTATTGCAGCATTAGCTGCTCTATATTGGGAGATATAGCCTTTAGAAATTGGGTAGGGAGTGAAAGCAGCAGGTTTCAGCTGCTTTTAGCTGCTTTCAATCCTAACCAGATTTCCAAAGGCTATATCTCCCAATGTTGAGCATTTAATGCTTTTTTTTTAATGCTTACCTTGTCAGCTTTCAGGAAGACCAAACTCACATTTCTAGCTGTGACACAGTCAGAAATAGTAAGGGTTAAAACAGGCCTTACTGAAATTGAAGTATCAGTTGCATTTTCAAAATTATAATTTTATAACTGCCTGAGCAAAATGTTATACACCGTTAATATATAGCTAGGTAGCTTGCCCACATTCTAGTTACTGAATATCAGGCTTATTGGTAGGGGTATCTGGGCGTCTGGGTACCAAAAACTATATAAAAATATACATGTCTCCAGGGGGAAAGTAATCTGGATTTCTGAACATGTTATCAATCCCAGTTACCCCATCAGACAGCATACTTGCTCTCTGATTGCAACATATGGTGGGATCTTTTTTTCCCAGGAAAGGAGTAAAAAAGATGAACACTGGCTCATCTAATCACATCTCTTCACCCAAAAAAGGCCGTTTATTAACACCATGACCCAGATCACAGTGTCAAATAAGTCACACAAACATTAGTAAGGTATCCATTTGTCACTGCCCTTATCCTGTCTATATCCTATCAGTACCATACAATATGTGTGCCACTGCTCGAGTGATACCTGCTACACGCTACAGTAATAGCAATAACGATTATCACTAGAGAGGAAAAACAAATATACAGTTTTTCTTTCTATATATCTATGAAAAAATTCTGATAATCAGAACAGACATTTTCTCTGACTGAATTAAAACAGTCTTTCTTGGTGACAGTCAGTTTTACAAAACAAACCAATATGGCAAACCACGGTAAGCTGGGCTCCTGCACAGGGAACCATAGCACAGCGGACATCACTGAAATAGGTGTAGGGTATTTTTCCTGGCTTGGTGGTTATTTGCTTCTCCATAAAAGCCAATTTTTTTTTAAATTAGTGGAAAAACATTTTATAAAAAACAAGAATGCCACAAATCTCAAAGTATGAAAAAAACACTGGGGTCAAATAACACAGTGTTATGACACCCAGCAAAACTACACACATTTTCACCCATGTCAACTTGGATGGAATTTTTTAATGGGAAAGGTGGCAAACCTAGATACACTGATCATAAGAAACCATACTATACATTTAATATATATTTTAGATCACAAAAAAGACAGCCAAACAATACCAGAAAACAGAATAAAATGCTATAAAAACGGTACCAATGAAAACTACAAACTATCCTACAAAATACAAGCCCTCCCATGGTTATGTTGTCAGAAAAATAAAAATGTTCTGGGTCCTGGAATGTGGCAATAACAAAAATATTTTGTAAATATAAGTGTTTTTGTTATGCAAGTAATATAACAAAAACTATATACATTTGGCAGGATCAAAATTGTCCTGACCCATAGAATAAAGTTATCCTGATATCTATATAACACAGTGAACCCTGTAAAATATCCCCAAAAATAATGTTGAAATCTTCCCCCCTGAAAATAAAATATGTTATTTAATACTGGACCTTAAGGCTACAATTTGTCATGTAACTAAGGGGTTAAAATGCACTTAAGTCCCCGGAGTTGTGTGCCTGCTTCACACAAATTTAAAACCTACAATAAAAAAAAAAACATTTGCAGAAGGGTTTTTGTAATTTTAATGTGACTGTTGTGGGAGTAATTACAGAAGTCCTGACAGAAGAGTGAGCAGACCTGGCTGTTAGGACGTAAACCACACAGCGAAAGGGAGCTAAACAAACGTATGGTCAAAATGAATCCTGCAAAATTTTGAACAAACAGATAAATAGGAATAGTGAACCAACATAAAATAATTAAAGCTGACTCCTGTGATCCCCAGCAATCGGCTGTATAATGGAGTTGTCGGACTCGCTGCAGTGTTGACACAAGAATGCTACTACATATAAGCCCCAATAAGAAAAAGCTCCAATATACGTATACTTAGATGCCACCACCACTGTCTTTCTATCGCTACTTCTCTCCTCACATCCTTCCTGGGTGATCACCCTGAGAACCGAGGCCCCAAACTGAAATATTACCCTTTTATACCCTGCTCCGCCTTATATTACCTGAGCAAGGGCAGATTAAGTGCATCATAGGCCCTGGGTGTGTACCCAACTCGGGTCCTCTGCTTCCATTTTCCCCCCAACATCCCCCCTGTTTGAAGAGGCTGTGGCCCTCTGTGAATGCTGGGAGTTGGACCCTGTCAATATTATACTGATGACCTATTCTGAGAATAGGCCACCAATATGCAAGTCATGGAGAAACTTTGGGATTTCGTGTCCCCACCTATCCTTTGGCTTGAACTTGATGGATTTATGTCTTTTTTCAACAGTATTAACTATGTAACTTATGTTACATAGGACTGCAGATACCATCCACTACTTTATCTGTACTCAGTGATCACTGTGTTATCAGTGGTGTTACATAGGATTGCGGGGAACATCTACTACATTATTTGTATTCAGAGTAGGAGTACAAATAATGTAGTGGATTTCACCTGCAGTCCTATGTAACAGTTATAACTGTATAGATGCTGTATAGATAGTTATAATCGTATAGGTACTGTATAGATATTAGATGTTACCTGCAGCCCTATGTAAAAACCCAAATAACACAGTGATAGCCCTATAGGTACAGATAATGTAGTAGATGTACCCTGCAGTCCTATGTAATGCCCCAGATAACACAGCAATAACTATCTAGGTACAGATAATGTAGCATATGTGACCTGCAGCAAGAGGCAAGAGAACGGGGTCAGCAGCTGAGAGCGGGCATTCACACACAGTATGTTTGTATGTGTGTATTTATCTTTGTATTTGTGTCTACATGTATGTGTGTATGTATGTGTACACGTATGTGTATGTGTTCTTAGTGTTTAGTTTCTCACCTGTCACCAGTACAAAGCTTTGAATCTTAAAACAGCTGTAAGATCTTTCTGGTACAGAATTGCTGGCTGTTAAATGGCATTGTAGTGACTTTTGAAGAAATGTGTCCAGGCATGTTTATTTTAAAATGTGGCAAATCAACTGAGTCAAACAATATATTATTTCTAAATCAGTTTTCTTTCAACACAATCATATTTTACTATAGCAATGTACCATTGTACTAATGTGGATTTTACCTTGCTGCTACGCATCATTTCTACTGAATTGAGTGAAAAGGCAAATTCGTATTTGCAGAGAATGATAAAAATAAAACCTTTTCAACGATGACTTCTGTATAAACAAGAGAAAATGTAGCCAGCTTCCCTAGATCCACAGTTCACTCAAACACAGGCCGTCGATAGTGAGCACACAATTTCTGAGGGGAGTTTAACACGTTTTCTCACAAACTTGAGCTGCCATTAGTCAAGGTGAAAAAACAACACCTGTCACGGGATTAAAGGCAGAATCCACAACCCAGAGACTTACAGCTTGTCAAAAGTAAATGATTACACCACTGAGGACCCCTGATGGTATCTGTTATCTCTCAGGAGTTCTAGCTGGTTAACTTGTCTAAACTAACCGCACCAAGCCAAATACAGTTTGTTTAGTGCAGAAGAAACGGCTGAAATTGTAGTTACAGTGTACAGCAATAGATGATCCTTCATCCATAAAAAGTAACTAAAAGCATATCAAAACATTACTTAACTGCAATTGGACACCAAAGACCCTATTCAATAATAATTCATTCACAAGATGCCTAAAAACTTTGGTTTATAAATGTGTGAATCTTCAGACACTGTCTTAAGAGATGCCTGATGAAGAGGCCTAAGTAGGCTCGAAAGCTTGCAATTTTGTCATCACCTTTTCAGTTAGCCAAGGTATCAACCACTGAGGAATCTCAATCTTTTTTCATCTTAAAAGAACTTAATTAGTGGCTCAAAGGGGGCACCTTTGAGGCTTCATTTATAGGCAACTCTCTATGTAGAGATCCTGATTGGAATAAGTCTAGACAGTTTACCTTCTTGGTCGTTCTGTCTATACCCACTGCATTGCTTCTTCTGGCCATGTCATATGGATGGGCCATAGTGACAGATGCCATTAACCACAGGTAAAAACCACATAGTCAAAGCCTATTGAGCATGAGGTGGCACATTAGGTGCCACTCAAAGCCTAGGCTCTGAATATTCAAATACATATCATTACAGAAAAGCCCCATTCATTCTTATACCCATTACTTCACAACCTGTTTTGGAAGCCCTGGACCAGTGTTACTCAACTCCAGTCCTCAGGGTCCACCTTCTGGTCATGATTTCAGAATATTCCACAGAATCTATACCTGAGGTAAGGCTTGATGCACTGACACTAATTCTATCACCTGCTGAATACTAAGAAAATCCTGAAAACATGACTGAGGACTGGAGCTGAGGAACACTGCCCTAGACTGTCTTGGAAAACTATTTTTGCTTATTTTTTTGCTCTTTGAATAAGATTGGGAAAAAAAAACAAAGAAAACATTATATTTCGTCCCAAACTCCCACTGTTCCAGAACCACCATTATGCATGAATGGCTAAGATGGGAACATCCCTTTGATACTAGACGAGTACAGAATATGGGGTCTATGTACAATGTCTTCCAACAGAAGATAAGCAGAGTTTGTGTGTTCTGAGACTGCTACAAGGTTCTCTCTGTCCGGTTATAATTAACATAGTAACAAAGTAACATAGTTTGTAAGGCCGAAAAAAGACATCTGTCCATCCAGTTCAGCCTGTTTTCCTACAAGGAAGGATCCAGAGGAAGGCAAAAAAAAAACCTGTGAGGTAGAAGCCAATTTTCCTCACTTTAGGGGGAAAAATTCCTTCCCGACTCCAATCAGGCAATCAGAATAACTCCCTGGATCAACAACCCCTCTCTAGTAACTATAACCTGTAATACCCTCCAGAAATACATTCAGGCCCTTCTTGAACTCTTTTAGTTAACTCCACCTCCTCAGGCAGAGAGTTCCATAGTCTCACTGCTCTTACCGTAAAGAATCCTCTTCTATGTTTATGTACAAACCTTCTTTCCTCCAGACGCAGAGGATGTCCCCTCGTCACAGTCACAGTCCTCGGGATAAATAGATGATGGGAGAGATCTCTGTACTGACCCCTGATATATTTATACATAGTTATTAGATCTCCCCTCAGTCGTCTTTTTTTCTAAAGTGAATAACCCTAATTTTGCTAATCTTTCTGGGTACTGTAGTCCACCCATTCCAGTTATTACTTTAGTTGCCCTCCTCTGAACCCTCTCCAGCTCTGCTATGTCTGCCTTGTTCACAGGAGCCCAGAACTGTACACAGTACTCCATGTGTGGTCTGACTAGTGATTTGTAAAGTGGCAGGACTATGTTCTCATCACGGGCATCTATGCCCCTTTTGATGCAACCCATTATCTTATTGGCCTTGGCAGCAGCTGTCTGGCACTGGCTTCTACAGCTTAGTTTGCTGTTCACTAAAATTCCTAGGTCCTTTTCCATGTCAGAGTTACCCAGTGCTTTACCATTTAGTATGTACTGGTGACTTGCATTATTCCTTCCCATATGCATAACCTTACATTTGTCAGTGTTAAACCTCATCTGCCACTTTTCTGACCAAGCCTTTAGTCTATCCAGATCCTGCTGTAGCAGTGCACTGTCCTCCTCTGTGTTAATTACTTTACACAGTTTAGTGTCATCTGCAAAAATTGATATTTTACTATGCAAACCTTCTACAATATCATTAATAAATATATTGAAGAGAATAGGACCCAATACAGACCCCTGTGGTACCCCACTAGTGACAGTGACCCAATCTGAGTATCTACCGTTAATAACTACCCTCTGTTTTCTATCACTGAGCCAGTTACTTACCCACATACAGATATTTTCTCCCAGGCCAAGCATTCTCATTTTGTATACTAACCTTTTATGTGGTACCGTGTCAAACGCTTTGGAGAAGTCCAAATATACGACATCCATTGAGTCGCCGAGGTCAAGTCTAGAACTTACCTCCTCGTAGAAACTGATTAAATTGGTTTGACATGACCGATCCCTCATGAAGCCATGCTGATATGGAGTTATTTGCTTATTTTCATTGAGGTACTCCAAGATAGCATCTCTCAGAAAACCTTCAAACAGTTTACCCACAACAGAAGTTAAACTTACCGGTCTATAGTTTCCGGGCTCTGTTTTTGGACCCTTTTTGAATATTGGCACCACATTTGCTATGCGCCAATCCTGTGGAACACTCCCCGTCAGTATAGAGTCCTTAAATATCAGAAATAAGGGTCTGTCGATGACATTAATTCTGTTAGGATACGGGGGTGTATGCCATCCGGCCCCGGTGATTTGTCTATTTTAATATTTTTAAGACATTGCTGTACCTCTTCCTGGGTCAGAGAGGACACTTTTAAAGGGGAATTTACTTTTATACTCTGCATTTCATCTGACAGTTTATTTACCTCAGTGAATACAGTGGAGAAAAAGTTATTTAGTAGCTTCGCTTTCTCCTCATCGCTCTCTGCAACTCCCCCCCTCATTACTCTGGGGCCGACACCTTCAGGTTTATACTTTTTAGTATTTATATAATTGAAGAACATTTTAGGGTTAGTTTTACTCTCTCGGTCTCTAGTTTGGCTGCTTTTATTTGTCTTTTACATATTCTATTTTTTTCCTTTATAGTTTTTCAATGCTTCCTCGCTCTCCTCCTGTTTTAGTGATTTAAATGCTTTCTGTTTGTCATTTATTGCTTTCTTTACAGCTCTATTTATCCACATTGGTTTTTTCTTGTTCCTTAACCTTTTATTCCCATAAGGTATGTACCTCTCACAATTAGATATTAGGATGCTTTTAAAAATCTCCCATTTTGTGGCTGTATTTTTATTTTTGAGGACTTTGTCCCAGTTAGTTAGGCCTATGGCCTCTCTTAGTTGGCTAAATTTAGCTTTTTTGAAGTTTGGTATTTTTGTTCCTCCCTGAAGAAACACTCTTTTGAATGACAATTGGAAGGTTATTATGTTATGGTCACTGTTTCCCAGGTGTCCCCCTACCTGCACATCTGTTGTTCTGTCAGGTCTATTGGTTAATACTAAGTCCAGTATGGCCGTCCCTCTAGTCGGGTCCTGAACCAGTTGGGAAAGGTAATTGTCTTTGGTTATTCCATCGACCTGTTTCCTTTATGAGATGTACAGGTTTCAGTTTCCCAGTCTATATCTGGGTAGTTGAAGTCCCCCATAATAACAACCTCATTATGATTTGCCGCCTCGTCTATTTCGTTTAGAAGTAGATTTTCTGTGGTCTCTGATATATTGGGTGGTTTATAATAAACCCCTATTAGTATTTTATTATTGTTTTTGGCTCCATTTATTTCTACCTACAGTGACTCCACATCTTCATGTCCCTCACTTATATCTTCCCGCAGTGTGGGCTTTAGACAGGACTTTACATAAAGGCAGACCCCTCCCCCTCTCCGGTTTTGACGATCCTTTCTAAAAACATTGTAACCCTGTACGTTAACTGCCCAGTCATAGCTATCATCCAGCCATGTCTCAGTTACTCCCACTATGTCATAGTTCTCCTCACACATCACTAATTCCAGTTCACCAGTTTTATTAGTCAGGCTTCTGGCATTAGTGTACATACAATTAAGAGGTTGATGTATATTTCTTACCCTACACCTTTCCTTCTGATCTGTTCTAGTTCCTCCTTCCATTCCTCCCCCAGTTCTATTACCTTGCCCCAGGTCTCTATCTGCACTATCTTCCCCATTTATAATGTAGTTTCCCTCCCCCCCAGGTAATGCAATGGTGACATTAAAATATCATTCCAAATGCATTAGTTTAGTTCTGTACAATGAAAATGACTGGACATTCACTATATGGATGTAGGGGTCCCATGACTGTTTTCCTTTTAACTGTATCCTTCTTTCGTCCTTGTCTTACTGACCAGCAAGGAACAGCAGATTTGCACAAATATCCCTTGTCAGATACTTTGCTACAGGACATACATCATCCTTTCCAGCTGATCCCCGATTAAATTTACTGGCTAGCAGCAATTACCTCTTCCCCAGGGCCTGACCCACTAGTAAACGGAAGAGACATTGCCTGGCTTCTGCATTCCCCGCACTTGAGCTCTTAATTGATATTTCTTTCTTTGGTCCCACTATGTGCTACTGGCTTATTCATCAAAAATATAAAAATACAAATAATCACTATGGGCTGAAAATAAGTGTTTCTGCATGTGCAATTGACACATCTGAAAACTTGGTTCTTGATTATGTTCTCCCATTTAGCCCTATTACTTGGATCAGTTGTTGAAAGCTGTTAATGATCCATCTGGATCAATGTCTTTGCTGGTAGATATAATTTACTGCATTGTTAGATTAGTACAGATGTTTTTATAGATGGCTATGCTCCATTTCACTGGCATACATCTCTGGATCCAGGCACAAATGAAACAAATATAATTAGGAGGGTTTTTTATGTGATGCTCAGCTGCAATCAGCCAGCAATTAATATTTTTAGCACACGCTCTTATGCATATAACGAACATTATAATTATAACTCCAAGTATAATCCTGTTTTCACAATGTCAGCACTCTCACGGTCATACATGAAAGAAAGCCGTCATTTTTATATTTATGCATAATGCAACGTTGATTAAATCAGAAATTGTGGCTTTCCTTTTACCAGGAAGAGAATAGAGAAGGCGTTTAGATTATCGTCCATTACATTTAATGGGTTCTCCAGGGCAGGGTCCATGACATTTATTAAAGGGGTTCTCCGGGAATTAAGAAAATGAAAATACTTAAATATTACTTTATTATAAATATATTCCCAAATACTTTTCATTAGTTATAATGGCTCATTTTGTCTAGGGAGCAATCTTCAGGGGAAAAATAATGGCTGCAGTCCTATTAGTGCACACACTTCGGCGCATCCAGTGCCAGTCTGAATGTAAGCCAGGCACAGAAATTTTTTTTAGACCTGGTGCGAGAGGGGAAAAGTTGAAGACTGCAACAGAAATATGTCTAATATAAGCGTATTTCTGGATAATAAATTACCCCCACAAGTGAAGGGGATTGAGCTGTGATACCAGGCATAGCCTGGTATGATGTGGTGTCTGGCAAACAATGGGATAAGAGTTCAAACTTTCAGACATTATGGCACTCTGTACAATGACGGTACTGGAAGTGAAATATCAAAGCAAAAACATGTATATAGTATAATAAAAAGACACTACAAGAAAGGAGTGGTATGTTTTTGTTTAACTTTTGTCTAGGTTCACTTGAGGAAGCAATGAAAAAGCTTGTGGAGAACAAGATGGGGAATAAGTTGTAAAAATAAAAGCTTATACCAAATAAACAAAATATATTAAATATATTTAATTAAATAAAATTAAAAAAACACCCGGCCCACACACAGGCCCTTTTAATGGTATATTGCACATGTCTACGTAGGTAATAACAGTGCATTGTTGTAGATATGCCATCACTTCATGAATGGGAGGAGGGAGGGGGAGGGCTTGACCTCTGGTAAACCCCTGTGATCACCTAATAGAAAGGGTAGAGAACCATCAGGCTACAGGGAGCTGTAACACATCTCCATTTAAGTGAAGGAACTGGTTTCTTCATTCTCAGGCCCGCACAATCAGAAAACGATGGGTTATCTTAGTGGTATTGTGGGATAAACAATATTAATTGTAGACTGAAAAAGATATAATTGGACTATACGCACTAATAAATGCAGCAATTATCCCGAACAAGAGAAAAACATGAATCTACACATAAATGAATACATACAGGCAAGTGACTTGACGCTGCAAAGTGACACGGTGTTTCACAAAGTAATGCAGCTTATGCTGGTCGTGGTCAGGATTAAGACCTTATAGGATGACATTACCTGTAGTAGTAGTAGCAGTAGTCTACAGTGGAAATATTTACCTAGCTTGTGATTTCTGTAAGGCAATTGACATTATATAGAAAAAACACTGCAACCTTCACCTCCCACAATTCCAACCAAGCACTGCCAGGCCACTGAAGCTGATTTATATTTTGTCCCTGAAACCACAGTTCTCTTAGCTCATAATGGAGCTGAGTGAAATGTGCGAGGCAGAATTTATGTCTAAGCATCAAATGGGGCAGTTGCAAATTACAACAAACCATTAATTTAACGGACTATTCAAAAACACATTTAGCTACAAACAGTTAAGCACGTTCTTAAAGGTAACCTGTCACATTGAACATGTAGTCCTGTCTGTGGACAGTAGGTTATAGAACAAAAGGAGCGAGCAAATTATAATTTTGTTGGAAAGGTATTTATGTAAACCACTACTTAGGCTTCATTCACACGACCGTATGTGTTTTGCGGTCCACAAATTGCGGATCCGCAAAAAAAACGGATGACGTTCCGTATGGCATCCGTGTCCGTTTTTTTGCGGATCCATTGTAACAATGCCTATCCTTGTCAGCACAACGGACAAGAATAGGACATGTTCTATCTTTTTTGCGGAACGGAAATGCGGACATACGGAAACGTAATGCAAACGGAGTACCTTCCGGTTTTTTTGCGGACCCATTGAAATGAATGGTTCCACATACGGTCTGCAAAAAAAACGGAACGGACACGGAAACAAAATACGGTCGTGTGAATGAAGCCTAATTCTGAGCTTTGGAAGCCAGTTAACACTATCTCTAGATGCACAATCACTCCACCCATTGGACTCCCAGTCTAAACTTCTACCTTTGAAAGTATTTACTTGAGAATTTTGCCCTTTGGACCGCTCTGATGTAGGTTTCCTTCAGCTATGAGAGAGATGGAAGTTATAGATAAATATACTGACTGCCTGATATTCAATTATTTAGTCACCATGCAAATTATACCGAATTAAAATATTCTTACCAGCTTGACCAGTTGTAATACTGACTGCAGCAAATAGTCTTTGTGAACGGCTCAGGTCAGAAACCCCGTTTACAGCTTCAACTTCAAAAGTGTAGTTGGCATGAGCAAGAAGGTCCACAATAGTAATATAGGTATCTATTAATCCACTTTGCTGAGGCACATATCCCACAGGATTCCCACAGGGTACACATTCCCCCTGCTCCCAGCTGCATCTCTTGCATATAACCCGATAGGTGACATCATTCCTTCCACCATTATCCGCAGGAGGACTCCATTCCAGGCTCACTGTTGTCTGGTTGATGTTGTAAATTAGATTCTGTGGAGCTGAAGGTGGTCCTTTGGAAAAGAAAATACGAAGCATTTGCAAAATATAATTATTCAAAATAATTTTCTATCATATATTATTTATTATACATGCATAATGTCACTTTACATGTCAAAATTAATATCTAGACACAGCAAAACCACAGTAAAAACCCAACATAGTATAGCATGTCAGTGAGGTGCACCAGAAATCAGCTAGTGATGTATTTACTACAACTTTAAAATCCAGCTTTTAGGTCTCGTATGCCCACTAGGCAGTTTGATGCATTTTGAGAACATCCCAAAAAGATAAATGGTATAATAGAGGTCAAAGTGGTAGATCCCATCTGAGACATTGATGGCATACCTCTAGGATATGCCACCAATGTTAGCTAGGTGCAGGTCCTAATGCTGGGACCCATTCTTATCTAGAGAATAGTGGAGGAGAACACACCATGCATGCGCGACAGGCTCTCCATTCATCACTATGGGAGTTAGCTCAGCTATTTCCAGCAGTCTCATAATGGTGAATGGGACATTCAAAAATAGGCGAGTGAGATCGCTTTGCTGTTTTTGGAAGTCCCACAGTGGTGAATGGAGAGCAGACCATGCAAAGGGTGGCCACCTCTCCATTCACTACTATGGGACTGCTGGAAATAGACGAGCTAGCACTCAGCTATTTTCCGAACTCCCATAGCAGTGAATGAGGAGCATGCCCTGCATGAGCAGCATGCTCGTCTTTACTTCTGGGGTCCCATTCTCTAGATGGGAGCGAGTCCTAGAGAAATGTCCCAGATGGGTCATTCACTAAGTTTTATTATGCTACTTGTCTTTTTAGGATATACAGTACAGACCAAAAGTTTGGACACACCTTCTCATTCAAAGAGTTTTCTGTATTTTCATGACTATGAAAATTGTAGATTCACACTGAAGGCAGCAAAACTATGAATTAACACATGTGGAATTATATACTTAACAAAAAAAAGTGTGAAACAACTGTAAATATGTCTTATATTCTAGGTTCTTCAAAGTAGCCACCTTTTGCTTTGATTACTGCTTTGCACACTCTTGGCACTCTCTTGATGAGCTTCAAGAGGTAGTCACCTGAAATGGTTTTCACTTCACAGGTGTGCCCTGTCAGGTTTAATAAGTGGGATTGCTTGCCTTATAAATGGGGATGGGACCATGAGTTGTGTTGGGCAGAAGTCAGGTGGATACGCAGCTGATAGTCCTACTGAATAGACTGTTGTACAGATGCCCCATGTGGTCAAATGGGGTGTCTGTACACGATCTGAAAGCTGTAAACCTCGCTGATGAGGTTTACAGCTTTCAAAGTGCAATTCTTATTCTGGCCACTAGATGGCAGGCCAGGATAAGAAATGAGCAAATTCGGTTTTTAATTCAAATTCAAAAGCCCTGATTTCTCATAAAGAAAAAACAAAAAATACAATCTATTTGCTCATATTTGAGCTTTAAAATAATCACACAAAAAAAGTGAAAAAATATATAAAAAATAAAAACATATAAAAGTTTAAATCACCCCCCTTATAACAATAAATATAGACATCAAGGGTATCACCGTGATCAAAAACGCCCATACTTTTACAATATAAAAAAAAAATTCCAATACGACGAATTGTGTGGTTGAAAAAAGCGTCAAAATGGTGATTCGCTGTTTTTTGTCGCTTTTTTTTCTAAAAAAAATTAAATAAAAAGTGATCAAAAAGTCATACACACCCAGAATGGTATCAATAAAAAGTTCAGATCGCCCCGCAAAAAAAGAGCCCCCATACACATAAATACCAAAAAGTTATAAGGGTCAAAAATGTCCAGCTTTATAATTATTTTATCACTATCAAAACGCAGGAAAAACTATACATATTAGGTATCGCCGGATTCGTACTGACCAGTAAAATGAAAGTAACTGATCAGTTTTAATGAACATCGAACGCTGTAAATAAAAAACCTGTAGAACTGTAGCGGAATAGGTTTTTTTTTGCAATTTCACCCGATTTGGAATTTTTTTCCCAGCTTCCCACTACACCATATGCAATATTAAATGGTGACGTTGGAAAGTACAACTTGTCCCGCAAAAGACAAGCCCTCATACAGCTATGTGAACAGAAAAATAAAACAGTTATGGCTGTTTGAAGGCAGGGAGCACAAAACGAAAACTCAAAGCCGAAAAAAACCTCCGGGGGTGAAAGGGTTAAGAAATGAAGGTCAGTCAGTCTGAAAAATTGGGAAAACTTTGAAAGTGTCCCCAAGTGCAGTCACAAAAACCATCAAGCGCTACAAAGAAACTGTCTCACATGAGGACCGCCCCAGGAGAGGAAGACCAAGAGTCACCTCTGCTGCGGAGGATAAGTTTATCTGAGTCACCAGCCTCAGAAATCACAGGTTAACAGCAGCTCAGATTAGAGACCAGGTCAATGCCACACAAAGTTCTAGCAGCAGACACATCTCTACAACAACTGTTAAGAGGAGACTGTGTGCAGCAGGCCTTCATGGTAAAATAGCTGCTATTAACCCCTTCACCCCCGGAGCTTTTTTCGGTTCTGCATTTTCGTTTTGCGCTCCCTGCCTTCAAACAGCCATAACTCTTTTATTTTTCTGTTCACGTAGCTGTATGAGGGCTTGTTTTTTGCGGGACAAGTTGTACTTTCCAACGCCACCATTTAATATTGCATACGGTGTAGTGGGAAGCGGGAAAAAAATTCCAAACCAGGTGAAATTGCAAAGAAAACGCTATTCCGCTACAGTTCTACGGGTTTCTTATTTACAGCGTTCGATGTGCATTAAAACTGATCCGTTACTTTCATTCTACTGGTCAGTACGAATCCGGCAATACCTAATATGTATAGTTTTTCCTGCGTTTTCATAGTGATAAAATAATTAGAAAGTTGCCCTTTTTTTTTTCCTTGTCATATCTTGACCCCTATAACTTTTTGGTATTGATGTGTACAGAGCTGTATGGGGGCTCATTTTTTGCGGGACGATCTGAAGTTTTTATTGATACCATTCTGGGGTGTGTATGACTTTTTGATCACTTTTTATTTAATTTTTTTTAGAAAAAAAAACGACAAAAAACGGCAAATCGCCATTTGGATGCTTTTTGGATGCTTTTCCGCCACATAATTCGCCGTATTGGAATTTTTTTTTTATATTTTAAAAGTACGGGCGTTTTCGGTCACGGTGATACCCATGATGTCTATATTTATTGTTATTTAGGTATTTATTTTTTACTTATATGGAAAGGGGGGTGATTTGAACTTTTACATCTTTTTATTTTTTATATATTTTTAACATTTTTTTTTTTATTTTTTTTTTACTATTAGAAAGCTCAAATATGGGCTTATATATTGTGGCTTTTTTTTTTCTTTATGAGCAATTATGGATTTTATAGACTCAGAAATCCATGAGTTGCTCATTTCTTATCCTGGCCTGCCATCTAGTGGCCAGAATAAGAATTGCACTTTGAAAACTGTAATCCTCACCAGCGAGGATTACAGTTTTCATATGGTGTACAGACACCCCGATTGGCCACACGGGGTGTCTGTACACCACCCGGAAGCGAACGCTTCCGGGTTTAGACACAACTAGATGCCGTGATCACGTGTGATCACGGCATCTAGGTCACCCGGAAGACGCCGCCGACAAGTAGGTAGCGGCAAGTCTCTGCTGTTAAAAACAGCAGAGACTTGCCGGCCATGACGCCCGCCGCACCCGCGAGCGGGCGCCATGTGCCCGCATCGCCCAGCGCCGTACATGTACGGCGCTGGGCGTGAAGGGGTTAACCACTGCTAAGGACAGGCAACAAGCAGAAGAGACTTGTTTGGGCTAAAGAACACAAGGAATGGACATTAGACCAGTGGAAATCTGTGCTTTGGTCTGATGAGTCCAAATTTGAGATCTTTGGTTCCAACCACCGTGTCTTTGTGCGATGCAGAAAAGGTGAACTGAAGGACTCTACATGCCTGGCTCCCACCGTGAAGCATGGAGGAGGAGGTGTGATGGTGTGGGGGTGCTTTGCTGGTGACACTGTTGGGGATTTATTCAAAATTGAAGGCATACTGAACCAGCATGGCTACCACAGCATCTTGCAGCGGCATGCTATTTCATCCGGTTTGCGTTTAGTTGGACCAGCATTTATTTATCAACAGGACAATGACCCCAAACACACCTCCAGGCTGTGTAAGGGCTATTTGACCAAGAAGGCGAGTGATGGGGAGCTACGCCAAATGACCTGGCCTCCACAGTCACCAGACCTGAATCCAATCGAGATGGTTTGGGGTGAGCTGGACCGCAGAGTGAAGACAAAAAGGGCCAACAAGTGCTAAGCATCTCTGGGAACTCCTTCAAGACTGTTGGAATACCATTTCAGGTGACTACCTCTTGAAGCTTATCAAGAGAATGCCAAGAGTGTGCAAAAAGTAATCAAAGCAAAAGGTGGCTACTTTGAAGAACCTAGAATATAAGACATATTTTCAGTTGTTTCACACTTTTTTGTTAAGTATATAATTCCACATGTGTTAATTCATAGTTTTGCTGCCTTCAGTGTGAATCTACAATTTTCATAGTCATGAAAATACAGAAAACTCTTTGAATGAGAAGGTGTGTCCAAACCTTTGGTCTGTACTGTATGCGCACCAAACGGTCTAGCAGGGGTACAAGACCTAAAAGACGCGGGACCCTCACCATCAATGTCATCACGTTATCACTGGTGCCATCAATGTCCCAGATGGAAGTACCCTCTTAAATTTTCCTTCTATTTTCATAGGCTTGTTTTGGATAAAAAAAAAAAAAAAAACCTACATATGGATCCTTAAAGGGGTTGTATGGTTTCCCATATTAATGACCTATCCTCAGGGGGTCCCAGCACCCCAGCTGTTTGAAGAGACCGTAGTGCTGATATGCACTTGGCTCATATTAATCTGAAGACAATAAGCTTCAGATCACTGCACATGTGCAATGAAGTGAGGTGAACACTTCCCGGCTTCATATGTACAAAACACTTGCTCCCAGTGCCGCTACAGGTGACAACTAGACTCATCTCTTTTCTAGGTAATCCCGAAACGGCCAGGGTGGTTTAGTGGCTTCATATCTAGCGACAGGCTCCCTTTAAGTGCCAAATGTAGGGTAACTGGAAGACTAGATATGGCCAAGGTCTAGATATTGCCTAGATAAACTTCACTGCTTGTTAAATTGTTTTGCACTGTAAGCTACAGTATATAAAGAATGGAAATGTGTGCTGCTTAGATCGAGAACTTTTGAAGTGAATGCCTTAGAGATTCATTCTGACAGAGAAAAACTTCTGGTGACAGAAAAGTCAAGGCAGCCTTTTCATTTACTAATGTACTTATTTTTCTAGTTGTAGCCTTTAGATGAAGCTGAAACTTTCTCTCTATAGGAGAGAAATCCCTTTATTCCCACAGTAATTGAATTTCATGCCCTTTATTTTGATAAATATACCATCACACACAATTTAGTTATTTTTTTACGTTTTTTGCATTCGAGTGATCTACCTGAAAAGATATTGATACCACTATAGCCATTTGTACAAAAAGGTAGATCCGTCTAATGCAACTGCTGAAAAAAATAAATAAATGGAACTAGGGGAAAAAAAATCTATTCCTGCTGATCTGACAGAGTTGAAATATGTTTATGGAGATAAGGCTACACCAATGGAGAGATTTCTAAAAAGTTATATTAAAAGATATTTTGTGTAATAAAAGAGGAACCATGCGTACTGCTCCGAATCCAAACTGCAAAATATCTCTTTTTATCTATATTATCTATTATTATTACTCTGTACTAAATTATACAATAAGGGTAATATAATCATGTATCCTATGCTCAAGCAGCTAGATTCCCAACATGGAATGAAAAAGTGAAAAAAAGATTTTTTTAGAAATACATTAAAGCAAGTTGACAAGCTAAATAAGCATACATTCAGAGTCATGGGAATACAATAAACAAGGCTTTGTATACATTGCCTTTGTGACATCCAACGATGGCTTGTGTCGGATACTATACAGTGGTATTCATCACCCATAGGGTTCCAAAAACCATGTACTGCACATTATACTCTTCTTGGTGATATCCCTCTGTAAAGTGCACGTTGGTGTGTTTTCTTATATGGTTGAAAAACAGTATGTCAGCACATACCAGCCTGATGGAAGCCAAAAGCATACTCTATTGGCCACTGTCTGCTAGATCGGGCCAATGGATATGCTTAACGTATATTCCAGGAGCTTTTCCCTACATTAAACATAGAACATTGCGTGCTGAATGAAACAGTGTTTGTGCCCAAATTAAGTGAGCATGCCAGCTCCTGGCACTACCATATGTCGGCCTTTGTAACCAGTATTTGAGACCTGCTAACTTTTTGTCTGTTTTTAGACCTTTTTTGCCTCCCACTGATGACTACTGGTGGACATGCATCTGGGATGAATTTATATGATTATAGTAGGGTAGCATTATCGTCAGTTTTGTAGGGTCACCCCTTTTGGGGACAGAGTGACCCCAGAGCTAGGTTGATCTCTCCCAACACCACTAAAACACAAGTTGAACACGGGATGACTAGCTGCCATCATGAGTCTCTGTGGATAACCATGTGGTATGGGTGAGTTTGGCCCAATGGATCTGTCGGAACGGTGTAACCCGTTTCATTTCTAAATGACCACTATAATTGTTGTTGGTTTTAGTGTATAGATTAAATCAATGTTTTAGAGACATTTTTCTGCAGTGGCTGATCCAATTATTTTGCCTTGCTTAGATTGTATTATTTAGTGATTATTACATGTGCCCAAATTACAGTCAATTTACATTCTGACATGTCCATGATCCAGAATTGAATGTTCCAGGACATGAATGCTCCAAATGCGAGAGGGGTCAGTGTCTAAAATAACTGAAGGACTTTAAGGGGTTGTCTTACTTCCGCAGATGGCATTTATCATGTAGAGAAAGTGAATAGAAGGCACTTACTAATATATTGTGATTGTCCATATTGCTTCCTTTGCTGGCTTGATTCATTTTTCCATCATATTATACATTGCTAGTACACAGGGGCTACGATCACCCTGCAATGCAGCAACGGTGGCTGTGCGTGAACACTATAGTAAAAAGTGCCAGCCCCTCTGATGGCTGGGACTGCATAGGCCAGCATTTTTTCCTAGCGTGTACAAGCACGGCCACCGCTGCTGGATTGCATGGTGGTCGTAACCATGGAAATGAGTGGTATATAATGTGATGGAAAAATGAATCCAGCCAGCAAAGGAGGCAATATAGACAATCACAGTACATTAGTAAATACCTTGTATTCACTTTCTCTGCATGATAAATGCTATTTGCTGAAGTCAGACAACCCCTTTAAGGGGAGATTATGACCCTGGAAATCACATTTTCTTACACTGGGCATTACAAATAAGTGCCATAGTAAGGAGAATTAATGAAAGATATTTTGCATAATGTGTATGATTGTTAATCAAGTTATTCTACTTATGGACTGACAGGCTTCCTTGTGATAATTTTAATTGCTTCATTAGATATGAACTAAAAATATGATAAAGAATGAGGTGACCATTTTTTATTTATTCTTTGCATAAGTTGCTGTGTCTGAGGGCCCATCCACGCATCACTGCTGCATGCATAAATCCTGTAGGGTGCAAACACAGTTCCATGGGTTTGTATTACGGACCTTTAAAACACTCTACATATTGTTGTATGATGTCTCTGAGGCACTGTGCTCTCGATAAGGAATGGTTCCTGGAGAGGATACGTCTGTGATACTGCATACAGTGTACAAAAATAAAGTACACTATAGGAAGTGTAAGAGCTATTGACTCTATGTGTTGGATCAGTGTGCATAAGGGATGTTTTATATGTCATATTACTTCTGCAGTTCTTTGTCCTAAGTCCACCTGAACATCTTTGGATAAACTGGACGTCATGTTGAATATGATAACCCAATAAGCAAACGGTCAAGATGGGCATAAAATGGCCAACTTTTATCCAAAAACAGTATGTACAGGCTGCAAAGGTCTGCAGTGTGTACACACATAGACTCTGCTTGAAAGTGAACGTTCCTGGCTTCTTCAGTCTCCATATCAGTCTGGCAGCTTTCATTAGTTAATATTAAGCATAAATGAAGACTTGCCATTTTTAGATATGGGATGCCAAATTATGTATGACAACGGCTGATTAAGCAACGTCATTTAAATGATGAACTCACTTGTACACGCGATATACGATGGATCAGAATAGGACCGGTAATAACCATCTTCACAGTCACAACGAGATGAGCCTTCCCTGTCAGAGAAGCTATGTGCCGGGCATCGGGAGCACTGCAAGTCTTGTGATGAAGATTTATAGAAGCCACGACCACAAGCTAGAAAAGGAGAAAGAAGAAAAAATGTTTACTGATACATCCTAAGCCCTACAACTGTCTTGCTTTTTCATTCTTATACATATGTGCCTACAGATTCCATTCATAGAGACTATCATTAACATATCATGAACATATGGAAGTACAGTATATACTGGCGTATAAGACTACTTTTTAACCCCTTAAAATAATGGCTACAGTGGGGGGTCGTCTTATACGCCGGATATACGGGGGCCGCACTGTGTGAGGTGTTTTTTTTTTCCCCGTCAGCGCGTAGAGAGCCCTGCTCTTAGCATACTGAAGTAGCATACTATTCTCTATATTCTCAGGAGGATTTTGAAGGCTTTTAAAGGGAAACTGTCATGCCAGCAAGACCTGTTACAATATCGCAGCTTACAGTTATGATCACCAGGCACTTGCTCTCTTGTTTGTTTTGCAAAGTTTTAGCTTTACCGTACATGTTTGAAACAACCTTATGTTTATAAGTGACAGTTTTGCTGCTATATACAGTACCTGCATGTCATATGCATTTGAATTAAAATTAACATGTTGAAATCAAAGCAGACTTTTTTTCATTTGGGAGAGGGGTAGTCTTATACAGTGAGTATATACCAAATTCTATATTTTTAGGGCAGAAGTTGGGGGTCGTCTTATACGCCCAGTCGTCTTATACGCCGGCATATACGGTAATTCATTTTAAATGTACACCCTATAAAAAAAATTAAAAAAATTGCTGGGCCGAGTCATTTGACTCTTCACACCGCACTCTGTACTGAGTATCATTCATTTGACTGCTCATCAGAGATCCAGAAGATGCTACTACTCATTTTTGGCAAGCATAGAAGCCACGATGACTGGATAGCCAAATACTTTGAGAGATTCTGAGATTAAATGATCTGTAAACAGTAGAAGGGCCCTCCACACAGAGGAGCAGATTTACTAAGACTGGAACATGTCTCTTAATAAATAAGGAGCAACTTTTGGTAGTCCTTGTGCCAAAAAATGAAATATATACCTGCTATGAGCTGGTATAGATTTGAGATATATGTCAGTCTCTGGTGCCAATTATAGTAAATTCAGCTGGTCGTACGGGGCCTCATCCCCACTTGCTAAACTCTGCCCAATGGCGCAAATCCATACGCCATAATTATGACTTTTTTTTCGGGCCACAAAAGTGGCGTAAATGCTTTAATAAAAATGCCCTACTGTTCTTTTTGGTGGAATTTTAAAACTAATAAAAAGGCATTTTAAGACAGTAACGTTTTGAGAGGCATTTTAGTGATATTTTTATGTGTTTTTCCAGCATTTTTCAAATCCTATGGAGAAGCCCATGGTATGTATGTATGTATGTATGTAGCATATGGTCACAAGAAAAGCAAAAAAAAAAAAAAAAAAAACTGTTAAAATGCCACTGACCACATGGTCTTTCTGGGACTCAGTCCTCCATCAAATGAATGGGCTGGGCTGTAATACCAAGCACAGCTTCTATACAATGTACAGGGCTATGCCTGAAATTCAATTACAGGGGTATTCCAGTTAAGGAGCTTAATTTTTGACAAACTGCATTAAGGCTGCAAGCTGTGACCCAACCAGAACCCATACCTGTACATATAACCAGAGCTTCACTTTACCATGCAATCCATTTGTCTAGCTCCTGTGTGAGCCTGAAACACACTGACAGTATCATGGCTCCTGGGTCTTCCCTCACAAAAATACAATTCCAACAATGCCTAGCTTTCGTGCTGTGAGTTTCTGCATGTTCATGAGTGTTGATGTTTACTGATTGGCTGCTTGATATTCCAGTCCGGTCACGCCCCCTCTACTCACCAATCAGCAGCACACTAACATTTAGCTACAGAACGGATAGCAACACAAGAAAACTACTTTTATAACTACTGAATGGTAAATATGTGAAATTGACATTATATTAGGTAATTATTGATGATGAATTAATCTAAAACACAAGTTATATTTATGGTAACCGGAATACCCCTTTAAGAGGCCAAATCCTTCATCCTAGCACCACAGCCTCTTAAACAGCCGATCAGATATTGATGACCTATCCTGAGGACAGCCCTAGAATATAAGTAGTGACAAGCCCGCTGAACTGATATAAAACTATCTTACGTAAAGACATTATAACTTTGGTTAGCTTACATTATAATAGTTGCAGTGTATAGCATATTTGTGCTCCCTGTTGGCTTGGAGAGCACCATATTTATAAGCTAAGGAGTCTAAGGGAGAGGTTTCCTCTCCATAACTAAAGGTGGCCATATACATTAGTCTAAAGTTGATCAAAATGGATGATTTCAACCAAAATAAACATTTGCTGGTTAAAATTTAATGAACAATCGTTTTAGTGGACCGATGACAGACCATTATTATTTGTCAGTAGTGTTTAATATAGTCGGACAAAAATTTATTATTTTGTTTTTTAAAAGAACATTCTCAGAAAGATTTTTCGTCCATCGCCCGGTTTCATTGAACGTGTATGGGCAGTTTAAACAACTGTAACGACTGCATTCACGTGCAAAACAAACGTTCACAAGATGATTGTTCATTGAACTGCTACAAACATCAGCTAACATCTATCCAATGTGTATGGCCACCTTAAGTATAAGTAGAAAGCTGTCAATCATTTGCTGGTGGGAAAGGGAGGGGTGTCATCGCAGCTCAAAAATATGCCAGACTCAAAGCTCAGACTGCAACTATTCAATTGAAAATTTACTGAAGTGTACTACACTGGATTATACTATAAACCCTTTTGAAAAGAAAAAAAAAAAAAAAGATTAAAGTAGCCATCATCTGCATTGGAGCTTCCATTAAGAGCTATAGTGCCTTGTGAAAGTATTCGGCCCCCTGGAACTTTTCAACCTTTTGCCACATTTCAGGCTTCAAACAAAAAGATATAACATTTTACATTTTTGGAGAAGAATCAACAACAAGTGGGTCACAATTGTGAAGTGGAACGAAATTTATTGGATCATTTAAACTTTTTTTGTAATAATAAAACTGAAAAGTTGGGCGTGCAAAATTATTCGGCCCATTTACTTTCAGTTCAGAAAATTCACTGCAGAAGTTCATTGAGGATCTCTGAATGATCCAATGTTGTCCTTAAATGACTGATGAAGATAAATAGAATCCACCTGTGTGTAATCAAGTCTCCGTATAAATGCACCTTCTCTGTGATAGTCTCAGGGTTCTGTTTAAAGCACAGAGGGCATCATGAAGACCAAGGAACACACCAGGCAGGTCCGTGATACTGTTGTGGAGAAGTTTCAAGCTGGATTTGGATACCAAAAGATTTCCCAAGCTTTAAACATCCCATGGAGCACTGTGCAAGTGATCATATTGAAATGAAAGAAGTATCAGACCACTGCAAATCTACCAAGACCCGGCCGTCCCTCTAAACTTTCATCTCAAACAAGGAGAAGACTGATCAGAGATGCAGCCATGAGGGCCATGATCACTCTGGATGAACTGCAGAGATCTACAGCTGAGGTGAGAGAGTCTGTCCATAGGACAACAATCAGTCGAACACTTCACAAATCTGGCCTTTATGGAAGAGTGGCAAGAAGAAAGCCATTTCTCAAAGATATCCATAAAAAGTCTTGTTTACAGTATGCCACAAGCCACCTGGGAGACACACCAAACATGTGGAAGAAGGTGCTCTGGTCAGATGAAACCAAAATCCAACTTTTTGGAAACAATGCAAAACAATATGTTTGGCATAAAACCAACACAGCTCATCACCCTGAACACACCATCCCCACTGTCAAACATGGTGGTGGCAGCATCATGGTTTGGGCCTGCTTTTCATCAGCATGGACAGGGAAGATGGTTAAAACTGATGGGAAGATGGATGGAGCCAAATACAGGACAATTCTGGATGAAAACCTGTTGGTTTCTGCAAAAGACCTGAGACTAAGATGGAGATTTATCTTCCAACAAGACAATGATCCCAAACATAAAGCAAAATCTACAATGGAATGGTTCAAAAATAAACGTATTCAGGTCGAAGAATGGCCAAGTCAAAGTCCAGACCGGAATCCAATTGAGAATATGTGGAAAGAGCTGAAAACTGCTGTTCACAAACGCTCTCCATCCAACCTCAAAGAGCTCGAGCTGTTTTGCAAGGAAGAATGGGCAAGAATTTCAGTCTCTAGATGTGCAAAACTGATAGAGACATACCCCAAGAGACCGCAGTTGTAATCGCAGCAAAAGGTGGCGCAACAAAGTATTAATGCAAGGGGGACAAATAGTTTTGCACACCCCACTTTTCAGTTTTATTATTACAAAAAAAGTTTGAATGATCCAATAAATTTCGTTCCACTTCACAATTGTGACCCACTTGTTGTTGATTCTTCACTAAAAATTTAAAATGTTATATCTTTTTGTTTGAAGCCTGAAATGTGGCAAAAGGTTGAAAAGTTCCAGGGGGCCCAATACTTCCGCAAGGCACTGTACCTCCACAGAGGACGAAATAGTGCAGCATCCGATGGGTGCTGTTACAGTCTGTCATGTGATGGATTCGGTACTATCATTGTTATGCTCCTAAGATAATGGTGAACAATCAATGCGGACGCACCCAAGGGTCGTGTTTATACAGCACATCTAACCAACATTAGAAACACCCCAGGGTAGTCAACGTGGCTAGAAATTTCTTGTTGATGGCTATAGAGTCCCAGTGGACTCAAGCTGTATTTTGCCTGTTATTGCTATACAATATTAGATTCTCATACACATTAAAAATTAATTTGTTAAACATGAGCTCCATTCCTAAAGGTAAACCACTTGTTATGTACAATAGCATCACGTATGGCAAATGATTGACTAGCAACAGTCCGCTTCTCTCTGTAGAATTACCACAACTAATGTTATAGCACAGTTCAGTTCAGAAAGAAATAATGTTATTAGTTTACTACATAGGGTTTGTAAAAATCCTGTTCACATATTGCGAAAACAACCTCATACAAGATGGCTGAAAGGAGGTTTTTTTGGCATTTATACACGTATTATCGTTTTCTTGGCAATAGCAGCTGATGAGGACCCTACCACTGCCGAACACCTAAGGTGCAGCTTATCTCCAAGGAAAATAAAAGAATAGGGTTTTAAATTTCAAAGTGTCCAATCTCTGATTATGTCGGGGGTGAGTTGGGAGGTCCCCATACACATTAGATTTCAGCCAGACATCACTGAAAACAGAGGGTTCAGCTGAAAATAGCCTAATGTCAAAAGAATATAGGAGAGTTAAGACTCTGACAAATATTACGAGGGGCAGACTGGGATTCTTAAAGTGGCCCTGGAAAAAAACTAAAAGTGGCCCCATGTCGGTGCATCCAAACGGGGGAAGAAATGTAGCCGGGGCCAGCAATGCTAGTGCAGAACAAAATATTGATCCAGCAGAACCGGACATCACACTGGAGCACAAAATAACGCCCCAGCAGAACCAGATACCACAGTGTAGCACAAAATACCACCCCTGCAGAACCGGATACCACACTGGAACACAAAATACCGCCCCAGCAGAACCAGATACCACAGTGTAGCAGAAAATACCGCCCCAGCAGAATCAGATACCACAGTGTAGCACAAAATACCAGCCCAGCAGAACCAGATACCACAGTGTAGCACAAAATACCGCCCCAGCAGAATCAGATACCACAGTGTAGCACAAAATACCAGCCCAGCAGAACCAGATACCACAGTGTAGCACAAAATACCGCCCCAGCAGAACCAGATACCACAGTGTAGCACAAAATACCAGCCCAGCAGAATCAGATACCACAGTGTAGCACAAAATACCAGCCCAGCAGAACCAGATACCACAGTGTAGCACAAAATACCGCCCCAGAAGAACCAGATACCACACTGGAGCACAAAATACCAGCCCAGCAGAACCAGATACCACAGTGTAGCACAAAATACCAGCCCAGCAGAATCAGATACCACAGTGTAGCACAAAATACCAGCCCAGCAGAACCAGATACCACAGTGTAGCACAAAATACCGCCCCAGCAGAACCAGATACCACAGTGTAGCACAAAATACCGCCCCAGAAGAACCAGATACCACACTGCAGCACAAAATACCACCCCAGCAGAACCAAATACCACACTGCAGCACAAAACAATGCCTCTGCAAAACCAAATACCACAGTGCAGCAGAAAATATTGCCACCCACACCACAGTATAAAGCTGTATCATCGTTCTGCTGGTGGCAATACAGTTGAATTTTGGAGGACACCTGCGGACACTGGCCAGGTGACTGATGTTCATGCATTAATTAATGTTGAGCACATCAGATCTTGATGTACCTTCCAGGTATTGGCCCACCAGAAAATTTCCATTTAGAGTCCACGGCCAATTCGCCCATGAATATTACACTTAGGGTAGGTTCACACAGTGGAGGAGGTTTTGAGGCAGATTTTCCTTCTGGTTTTTCAGTCAAAATCAGTAGAAGATTCAAAAGGAATCAGAAATATAAAGGAAGGGCTTCTACTTCTTCTTTCTGCTGGATCCACTCCTGGTTTTGGATGAAAAACCTGCAGGAAAATCTGATGCAAATCCTCCTCTCAAAAACGCTCTATTGTCTGCTTCTTTAACAAAAAAAAAAAAAAATCTATTGTCAGCCCTATGGTAATGGGAGTTGCAGTCATGTAAGAAGTATGCAGTTGAGTTAAAGAAGGAGCAGCAGTGCCATTAGGTTTTTATTATATTTTTGATTAAGAAGTTAACAGAACAAATATTACCATGTGGTCCCTGGAGGTTTTGGTATATTCACTGTTTAATAATACAAAATGAAAAACAGCAAGGAAGATGGAATGAGAATGCTATCCTTAAAAGGCAATATTTCCCAGCCTACAGCTTTCAAAGCATATTCAAATTTTCTTCCTTTTTTCTCAAATAGACATTTTACTTTGACATCTTCTCTGTCACTAAATAAAGTAGAATGTGGAGATCAAAGGCAATCAAACAGGCTGCAGACAACAGCAAAGTGCTACAAGTCACAAGAAGATGGATAACTATTCAGTTAAAGGGAGCCTGTCAGTGGATGTATGCTGCCGTAACCATGGGGAGGCTGACACAGCATCACACTGCCTCATAACAAAGTTTTACTCTGAAATGCATTGGTGTTTCAGAAAAGGTAAAGTTTTAAAGTCAGGCAAGGGATGCAGGGCAGATCCCATCCAGTTTCAAACCCAAATGGCTTGAGTGACCCTATTTATGTGTAGGGAGACACCTGTAAATCAGGAGAAGCTGGAAGGGGCCGCCCAGCAGACACTTCTCCCCGTGCCCGGTTCTTTTTAGAGCTAGGTTTTAATCTGTGTTTCAAGGTTATACACAGTACTTTTAATTTGGGAATGTGATGCTATTTCACACTGCCTGTGGTTATCTTCTGACAAGTTCCCTTTAAAGGGAATGCATTATGACAACCGAACCCTTCAACTTAAAGGGGCTGTCTCACTGCAGCAAGTAGCATTTATGTAGAGAAAGTTAATACAAGGCACTAACTAATGTATTGTTATTATCCATATTGCTTCCTTTGCTGGATGGATTCATTTTTCTATCACATTTTACACTGCTTGTTTCCATGGTTACGACAACCCTGCAATCCATCAGTGATAGCCTTGCTTGCACATTATAGGAAAAAGCAGTGGACCCTCTGGTGGCCAGGACCATGGGAGTGCACATAGGCCTGTGCTTTTTCCTATAGTGTGCAATCACGGTCACCGCTCCTGGATTCTAGGGTGCTCATAACCATGGAAGCGGGCACTGTATAACGTGATGGAAAAATGAATCTAGCCAGCAAAGGAAGCAATATGGATGATGCTAATCACAATACATTAGTAAGTGCCTTGTATTAACTTTCTCTACATGATAAATGCCATTTGCTGAAGTGAGACAACCCGTTTAAGATTTTCTAGCACGGCTGATGCTATGTGATGCGTGGGACAGACAAAATTAACATATGGTCCTGACAGACTTTAGGTCCTTATTCATGTCCCCATTTGAATGAACACCATGTAACAATACGACTGCTGTAGGTACACTATGTGGCCACACAGCCTTTCTCCAGAGACAACAGCTTATCCCCAGCAGTTAGACGCTACATCTGTGTTGATAAGCTGGCAGAATGTTTTTTAGGACTTTCCTTCAATTAAACTAAGGGTCCAGGTACAAGAAATGAAAGCAATTCTATGCTATTATTCCTTGTCCACCATATATTGCATGTTTCCACAGGCAGCCTGGATTTCAAATGCAACAGAAAATTGTTTCCTTTTCATTGCCATTTCTACGTGCAGGACCGCACCTGTAGTGTATTGTTAGTTATACTGGTGGTGCCCACCCCAATATATTGTGCCCAGCTTGTGTCACCTGAGACACACCACACTCCTTTAATTGTTGTTAGGTGGGTTTGACTGGGCATGGAAATGCCATAAACGTGGACACAAACTGCTGTTTGGGTATGCTGTGGGGCTCAGAAGGGAAAGACCACCTTTTTTGCTTTTGCAGGGCAGATTTTGATATACTGGTTTACAGGTGCCATGTTGCTTCCAGCCAACCTCTGGGTACCAATACAGCTATTTTCTAAAACCCATTCATTATTTTTTTATTTTTCTCTCAACTGAGCGGTTTGAGGGCTTTTTTTTGCGGGATGAGTTGCCATTTGCATTGGTTCTATCTTGGGGTACATAAAACTTTTTGATCACTTTTTATTTAGCTTTTTGGAAAGATGGATAAAGAAGAGACAGCAATTCTACCATCGCGTTTTGGGTATTCTTATTGTGGCATACACCATGCAGTTAAACTGACTTTATTCTTCTGGTCAGTATGATTACAGATATATCAATTTTATATGGGGGGGGGTTTTCGTAGTTTTGCTACTTTTACACTAGCATTTTTGGGAAAAAAAATCATCTTTTTGTTTTGCCATTTTCTGAGAGCAATATTTTTTTTTCTGGTCTTGTTTTTTGCAGGACCTGTTGTGATCAGTGTTTTGATTGGTACCATTTTGGGGTACATAAGATTTTTTGATCTCCTGATGCTATGTTTTATGCAAGGGGAGGTGACTGGCATAGCTTTTATTTTATTGTTTTACCTTGTTCACCTGACCAGGTAGATCATGTGATATTTTTATAAAGCTGGTCAGGCGCAGTGATAAAAAGAGAGCTTTTTTTGCACTTCTGGCAGGCTGCACATAGTTCTGGCAGGCTGTTCTGGCAGAGAACAGCCTACCGGACCTATCTAGATACGGCATTGCCACATGTTACCAAAATATCCATCGACTGACCCGACTGACTATAATATGCCGGGATTCGGCTGGACAGATGTGCAAATGTCGCTATATTTGCTGGGTATCGGCCGGATCTCCCCTGGAGTCCCCATTATAGTCAATGGGGCGGGAGGGCATTCGGTAAAGTCCGGCAAATAGCTATGCCGGAAGTGTGAAACTAGCCTAAGTGTACCAATGGTTGTACAAATCTTTATCTGTAGTTACAATACATAGATTGGCAATAGATTGTGATTATACATTTATTTTTATTTATTTAGTGATTATACATTTATTTATTTTTATTTATTTAGTAATTATACATTTATTTGTACTTAGTTTATATATAATTAATCCAGGATCGGTTTATACTAAATGAACAGAACTCATTTGACATTACAGAATGTTACAAATGTCACTGTGTTGAAATGTTATTTATTTCCAGAATTAAAATGTAAAAAAATGCCACAAGCTTGTGATATTTTAGATGTCAGATGTAAATTCATATGTGCAGACTAGCTGAACTGCAGACAGACACCTGGGAGACCAAGAGGCAGTGAAAGCTTTGCATTATGCATTCGTGTTGTATTTAAGCTTTATTTGGATTTCACAGGTTATCACACTAATGCCATGCTAAGTATCAGCATTAGGAAATATCTACGTAAACTGCGGAAACTAAACTTACTTAACTGAATAACGGAAAGTCAGCCGTCCTCATGCATTTACAAAAGGAGACATGTTTATTTATTAGAGCTATCATTTCATCGCTCTGGAAAAGCTGAAAACATGCCAAATGTGAAGGAAAGGGAAGGTGAAGGCTGGAAATTAATCAAACGTCACTGCTCCCAGAACCTGTATACAAGAGAACGTATACCTCATATACATAACATTGGCTGCAATCCACGGAGGGTATACATGAATAAATGCGCCTAAATAACTGAATACAAAGAGAATTCACTGCTCAGAGCACAAGGCTGGCAAACACGTATATTAGCATGTCCTATGAATAGGGGCTCGTCACTTACTAGATACATTATGCATATGCATAATCAATTTCTTAAATGGATAATTAAAATATAGCCATCATTAGTAAAGATTTCCCTTGAAACAACTGTCACATGAAGAAAAAGTAAACCGCCTCATCTTGTAAGTCTAAATTCTCAAAGGAAATGCTCCCAGTTTCTGAAGGATATAAATAGAAGATGAAGAAATAGGAGGGAACACAGTGTCATGATTTAAAGAAAGGAGAGCAGAAATTTATACAAATCAATTCAAGTGCTTTGGAAACCTGAAAAGGACAACGGAAATGTGCTTTTTCCTAGTTATTGACTCGTGGGCCTATTTGTGCTTCTCTGTTAAAACAGTTTTATCCTCCAAAAGTAGGCTTTTCTAACCCGTACGCAGTCGCCAATACTATAGAATCACGCCGGATACCAATAATGTATCATCACCTCTTGCTAGGTCTATTCACACACCACAAAAGAGGTAAAAATAAGCTACAACGCTCTTAGCTATTTCATGTATGAGGAGCTTAAGTTGGCTCTTTTATCAGTATACCCTAGTTGCCTAACAAAGACAACCCCTTAGATGGTGCTTGTGGTTTCAGAACCCCCTGGTGATCAGTAGCTGCAGGTGACCACACAATGGCCGTTCATTGTAATTTGTTAGCCATATATAACACTGCTACTGAGAAGCTGGCCTCCAGCATTTTGTTTTGTTCCAGGGGCCTGCACCAACCTTGATCCAGCCCTACATTATATATTATATATTATAGTAGCGTATACACTTACGCTACTTGACAGTGTTCATTAACGAAAAATGAAAACAAGGAAAGTTTACTATACTTTTGGACTATGTTGACACCCAGTTACAATGAAAAGATTAAATTCATCTCTATGGAGAGCTTCTGCACAAACATGGCCACTCTGAAACTGGGAGCCAGGAATTGGGACCCTTCATGCCTGGTAACAGTGGGTATAGTGCCAGAGTTTCATTTATCCGGGGCATATTGGCCATAGACCTTACAGGAAAATTTCCCAGTGGGCCAAAGCCCAGAGGGCCGCCTAAGCCCTCCTTACGGCCGGCCAGTGGGTATTTGGGGATTTATTTTGTGATGGACTGTGGTATTTGGCCCTGTTGGGTTGGTATAATGGACCACAATATGGTATTGCTGGCTCTGCCTTCCATCAATTTGGACCCTACTAGAAAAAGGGGCTGCTTTTAGTATTTTTTTCCAGGGTCACTCACACCTCAGCTATGTCAGGCAGCCAAACCACAGAAGACTATACAGTGCATGGCACTGGAAGCAGACAGCCCCATACACTGTGTAGTGGGCATGCCAAAGAACTGGGAGCTGAGCTGCAGTATGCCGGAAACTACATAGTGTATGGATCCTTCTGCTTCCGCTCCGTACACTATATAGATTGTGGTGCCGTGGCTGCCCAAAATCGCTGGCTATAAGATCTCCACCGATCTGATAACCTATCCACAGGATAGGTTATCAGTATCTGTAGCGTGGACAACCCCTTTAACATGCCTTTATAACCCAATTGTTGCCTTGAAATATTTTGTTTAACCCCACTGGTTTGGGTTCTTCTACAGTGACGTCCTGCATAATTGTTAGTGATTTCACCTTCTCTTTATTCCTCTACCAACAACATGTTTCTGGATGTCTCTTCAAGGACATCATTGCTCCACGAGCTGTATCCATCAGACCAAAAAGCCATGCTAATGAATTTTCAGTGAATATATCAACTTATCTTTTCCACCTTATCAAGCAAGATCAGAACAATGATAATTTATGGTGGAGTAATATAGAGAGGGTGCTACAGGACAGTTGTAAGGACAGGTGATGATGGAGTGCTAAAGTAGTGCAGGAAATAAAAAAGATCTGATATTTTGCACATTTAGTTTAGCATTGTCTACTGAATTACTTCAGTAAAAACTGCTTTATTATACAGTGTGTATATATACACACACACACTTATAACTATAAATAATAAGTTCTCATACATACTTGTACTAGCACTTTTTATCACAGCTAGCTGCACATCATTTACATGTAACACTGGCGGAAAACAACACCATAAAAAGGCATATTACCCCCTCCCTCCGAAATCGGGTCCCAAGTCTTCCCGGCCATTGTAGGCTGATTTATTCTGCTGGTAACCTCAGTGGCATCTTATATGAATGTTTATTAGAGATTTCTATATCCCAGAACAGTTACATTTTCTTTACTTATTCAGACTAATGAGGATGTCAGTGACACAATCTGGGACTCTAACTACTATATGATATACCTGATAGAGATCTTCTATTAGGGACAATTACAAGCATGGGTAACAGCACATATGGCGAGCCTTAACTACCAAAGTCAGAGGATTCACAACGTGAGCTTTCAAATATTCCTGTCATGTTAGTGTCTGCTCTGCTATAATTCAGCACAGAACGCACAGCTTGCAGGAAGAGTCCTCCCACAGTTGGTGCTGCTGACCTCATCTGAGATGGACAGCTCCAGAATCTTTATTTTAATCATATTGACAGCTCACACTGGGAGTAATTACAACAATCAGACTCAATTCCAGACCTCCTGTTTCACCTACAATGCAATTTCTCAGACTGAAAATGAGCTGCGGATGATATATCACAATTCAGAAAATGCGTATCAAGATGCACAAGCAAAAGCAAAGTGCTTAAAAGCTTCCAATAGACAGAAATAGCTTGGGATTTAGCAGCAGCACAAAAGCTACATGGCAAAATTTCAGCACATTAAAAGGTATGTATTTGTTGACTAATAGTACCTGTAGTTACAGAAAAACATATATAGAGAAATATACAATAAAAATAGTAAAAAAGAAAAATCTTTCAAATATATTATCCCAGTGGAATAAAGGGAGAAAATGCTGCCTTTTAGAACTGTTAATGGAAGCCGGAATTGTTACACTGTCAGTTACACCCTCAAAGTAGCTAGAATTGGGGATAGGATTTGCACCGTCTACAGCCTATATTTGATGCCACCAGAGATTGGCATGCTGTTGCCCAGAATAGGAAGGGCAACGTTCATATTCTGCCATAATAAGAATAGTATGGTATCCAACAACCCTATATATTGTAATGTATGAATTTTCCAGTTCTTCACACTATTCCCTTTAGCATGTCTCACCTCTATCTCCTCTAAGGAGTCATTCCCTTTTGTCTGGAGCTTCCCAGAGGACCCAGTAAATTCATGCACATTTTAAGCTTAGGGCAGATGGTAAAGGTGAACACATGCATAACCTTTTCAATTTCCAATTTTCTTACTGAGATCCGTTGGGATATTCAGATTCTTGGATGTCTGTATTCCAAGTCACGTTGATGCTACCAATGTCCTATTTCTCCCTGATTTTAATATTGATCCCTGCTGCTATTCAGTCGCCTCCTAACAATAGTCAGTGATCAGATGGCGAGTTTTAGACTTAAATGGTTGTGTGGATCAATGGCACTAGTTACATGAAAAGTGTAGGATTTGTTTTTATGTCAAGCCTATTGAAGAGATTCAGTTTTCTGCAGTTGGTTACAAATACATACTAAAAGTACATTAGAAATTTAGTTGACCTTAATTTCTACATTATTCAGAACAGTCTTGTAAAAATGTCAGCTTAGGGGGCACGGCTGAGCAATTGGACAGCAGACGGGACAGGGAAGAGGTTTCGTCTCCAGCCAGTTGTTTTATAGCGAGCCACGTGGTCATGAAGGGACATGTCTGATCTCCACACAGAGAAGATTTCTTAATATATGTCAGTTTTAAAAATGGAAACCAAGAGAATGAAGAAGATGAAAGGAGTAGGTGCTGGGATATTTTTTTGTCTTTTGTCTTTTTTGTGTTGAGAAGCTAAAAAATGTTTCATGGACAATGTCTTGTTTTAGGGCTGTCTTTTCAAATTGCTGACATCAGAAATGTATCTTATCTGGTAAGATAAGCTTTTAGCCAATCACATTATATGCAAAGTTCTAATTTAGTGTTATAAGCTTAAAAGGGTTGTGCAGCCAGTGCATACTGATGACCTATCCTCAGGATAAGTCATCTATATCTGGTCAGTGGGTGTTTACCAGCTGTTTGGAGACAAAGTGGTGCTCATGCGAGCTCTACTTCCTCTTCAAGATTACACTATGTGTCATCTCGCCTGCAGTGGTGGCTCAGAGAATGCTTAGTGTAACCTTGAAGAGGAAGCAGCAATCGCATGAGCACCACCTTGTCATCAAACAGCTGATCGCCAGGGGTACCGGGAGATATTGATGACCTATCCTGAGGATCGGTCATCAATATGTACTGGCTGCACAACCCCTGTAATATGGTCCAGTGCAAAACTATATCAAGAATCCAGTTGGAAAATGAATCCCCTACAGCTTTGTTGAGGACCATCAAGAAGCTAGAGACTATTGTATGACAGTGTGTCGCCGGATCTCTGGAATCCATAAAGATGAATCTATAATTTGTTTGATGGGCTCCAAGGCAAACCCAGACTCCCAAACAAAGTAAGGGCGATTTAGCACCATTCACAAAAATTACAAAACTGAAGCAATGCTTTAAGCTGTAGTTATTAAACAGAACCCTCTATGTGAAATTTGCTTGAAAAAGGCATCTCTCTGGTGCCCGAGTCACACACAGTTCATAATCCCCGATATGATTCCACTTCACAAAACTACCTGGCGAATGCCAATAACACTTTAATTTCCAAATCTCTGTTCCTGCATAAGACCCGGCTTCCACACTTTCTTCCTTTCTCTTCTACAAGCAACTTATCATGGTGCTAGCCAGAATGCACTTCCACAAATTGTCTAAAAAATATTAACAATATCCGTCAAGGCCAAGTTTGACTTAACCTGATGACTGAATACAGAAGATACTATTTTAGGTTTCCTCTCTTGGATTATTAAAATAATTGGCTTTTCATAGAATGTACTGGCACCAAAATAAGCCTCTAATTACTCTATTCAGAGTGCTTATTCATTAATGCCTGCATTTTCCTTTTGATAAATTGGCAACAGACCCCTATGTTCCCAACTGTATGAAGGATGTTCGTTTATAATATACTGAAAAACACAGCATATGCAACTCTGCGATGCATAATTGTCTTTTATGTAGAATACGTAACCTACCCCTAACCGGTCCAGAGCATTTTTTATGTTCAGTGTTCATTTTTTATGTTTTGTATTTTCTTTTTTCAAACTAACAATATAGACAAAACACCAGAATTGGCTCAATATTGCTCTCTTTCATATGTCTAGTCTTTTCATTCAGCAATCACAGCTATGTCTGTCCTGTCTACCAAGATGAGTCCCTGCTCTCTCTTTCCTACACCCACCTTGACCTTGCAGGCTCAGCCTACACCACATACCAGCAAAGATCACTGCAACTCCCCTTTCATAGCCTGTCTCCCCTATCTTTCCTAAATGTTCAAGGAGGGCCTCCTTTCCCCAATGATGATAGTAGGCTTCCCTTGTCACAACAGGGCACCCTCTCATTTCCCATTGGTGACAGCCATACTTTAGATAGGTCATCAGTATCTGATCAGTGGGGGTTTGACACCCAGGAGTCCCACAGTTCAGCTATTTGAGAAGACACCAGCTCTACTTTAATGGCTACGTAACACAAGGAAACCTAAATCTTCATACAACTTCGTATAATTTCATTTTGTTTGAAATTGTTTGGCAGAAGCCAAGATTCAGACGTGTAATATGAATGCTCAAAGCATAATGCCTGAAACAATTTTAGTATGAAATTATCAACTATCAGGTTAACAACTCACAGTGCCAATCCTAGGACACTACATGAATGATATAATGGTCAACACCTTCTCACTTATGTAATGACAATGTTATTCGGGATTCATGTTTTATATCCCCTTAAATTTTGCACAATTGGTAAAGGAAGAACTCAAAAACTATCAATTGAGGATACAAGGCAAGCATAAATCAACTAAAATATGTTCTTCTTTTAATTTAAAATAGGTAGACAAATTGAATGAGATGATAAAAAATTGTCAGTAAGAAGAGAAATATGAACACAGATCACATATGCTGGAGACAAACGTTCCCTTTCCAACCCCAGAAGCATTCAATATCTTTGATGAGTGATGCGAATTCAAGGTTCTTGAGAAAGGACTGAAACACAGTGAGCTTTTAAATGTGTTATCCGACAGTGAGACTTTCACTGTTTTAGAAAAGTTGCTGTCCATTGTGTCTACCCTGCCTGTGTGCGTTGTCAAAGAGGCTTCATCGTTCTTGAATCTCATTAAAAGTTGAGGTCAGCAGTGGAAGCAGACGGCTTAAGTTACGTGGTTGGGAGCAACATGAAACTGCACCGGTGAAAGAGGTTAACCTTTCATAAACTGTGCAGCTAGTGAAAGTACCTGCAGAGCAAAAGGATAGACTCTGCCCACATCAATTATAAAACTATTACCAGCCTCCAAATACTGCAACAAGAAATTAAAAAATGTCCCCAAAATTGATTACTGGTTGCATCCTGTTTTCTGTTAAAGACATTGTAGACACTGATTAAAAAAAAATATGATTGGTGATAAATCTGGTGACCAGGCAGGCCAAGCAAGTGTTGCAATCTGGTGGTAACATCCTGGGAAACCCTTGCTTAGCATTTTTATACTGAAAAATGGCAAAAGGAAGCCCTGCCAAGAGAAGCAACACAATGGGCCACAGGATGTCCTGGACATATCGCTAAGCTGTTAGTGTACCTTATAAATAACTACAGGTGACCGACTATCATATGAGATGGCTCCTCAGATCATCTCACCAGCAGTTGGGTCAGTGTGTCACCCTACGGCAAAGGCAGAATTGAAGTGCTCACCACGAGGCCTCCACACTTGAACCTGACCATCGTCAGATTCCAAACAGAGCCTGGATTCCTTGATACAGACTGTACAGTTCCAGTACGCAACAGTCCAGAGTTTCTCATTAATGATACCACTAAAAAGGTAATGATGGCAAGCTGTCAATGGCAGGACACATAATGGGTAACGGGACATCAAATTTACTTCTCCTAAGTGCCTAGAAATAATCTGCGCAGAGACACATGTGTGTAATGAAGGTGCTGCCAGTGTATGGATGGTGGACAACAAAACTGTGGATCCTCTCTACTGGTGGTCTCTCTGGGCTGTCCAGAGCATGTACGCCATGTGTTCTTGCCCACATGTAACCACTGCAACCAATGCCTCCTAAAAAGCTGGTCAGAAAGGCCTAGATGGCTGCAATTCATCAAAACAACCATCATGCTGCTCTCAATCCAATGATGCGCTCCGTTTCATGTTTTGCCAACTGAACAAATTGTAATTAAATGTGTTAAGCAGGCATTTCTAGCAGTCAACGATTTCTCACCAAGAGGTACACTACCCAAAAGTAGCTTCTGAGAGCTTATTTGTAGGGCAGTAGGGCAAGCACTTTTACACTCTGTTGTGGCAAGACCCAGAGGCTAATCAGACCACACCTGTAATCATTTACATATCTGCCTAAGACATAATTGCATGTTAGTAGGAGAGTGAAAAAAGAGAATAATGGATTGATAGTAGAACTTTAATGTAAAAACTTGAATGATTCAAATGTCTGCAATAAAGAAGAATTAAGCAGTACAGATTTCCATAAAAATAAAGATTTAATAGAAACACAACAGGGGGAGATTTATCAAAACTGGTGCAAAGGAAAACTGGCTTAGTTGTCCATAGCAACCAATCAGATTGACCTTTGTATTTTCCAAAGGAGCTCTGAAGAATGAAAGGCAGAATCTGGTTGGTTGCTGTGGGCAGCTAAGCCAGTTTTCATCTGCACCAGTTTTGATAAATATTTCCCCAGGTGTTTTTCTTTGTCCATTTCAGCACCACCCAAAAATAGGTACCACTTGACTAGCGATCTACACCAATCTGTGGTAAAAACATGAGAATACTACCCCTAGTTATAGATATATTTGGTACTATTAATTAAAATAATAATGTGTTGTGACAATCTATCATAAAAAATTTAAATAGTGATCAAAAGAAAAAGACAAAGAAAAACCTTCCTTTTCTAGTCCTTCTGCAGATTCATTGATTTTGGACCCCCTCTGCATTCATCTACAAGGGCCACCAGCTTCTCAGACTATCCTATGCACATTGTGCTTACGCAGTCTTCGACCTTCTTTCTCAGACTGTAGAAGCTTAATGTGCATAGGGTATTCTGAGAAGCTGGCAGCCATTGCAGGTGAATGCAGAGGGGACTGGAGATCGGTGGATCCATGGAAAATGGAACAAGAAAATAAACAAAAAGGCACCAGGTACTGTACTTTCAAAAATACCTTATAGTGACATATCAAAAGTTTTGATCAGTGGGTGCCTCTGCTGATTAAGGGCCCTTGCAGACGAGCGTGAGACACGCACGTCTCCCACATCGCGGGCCCTGGCTTGAACTCCCAGCACTGAACGGGGTTACATAGCATTATAGTGATTTATGATGCTATGTAACCCTTACAGTTCTGGAATGTGTTGGATAACACAAACATAATGCTGTTAGTGTTAACCAACACATTCCAGAACAAGCTCGTCTGCAAGGGCCCTAAATGAGAAACGAGGAATTACAAGCAGAGCGCTATCTCCACTTGTTCCTGAAGACGAACTGAAGACAGATTCATAGACTTTCTATTGAGCCATATACAGCAAGAAGGAGAGAGCGCGCTCGACTGAGGGCTTCTTAACCCTTATGTCACTAGGGCATATGAATCGTTTTTATGAAAGTGCAGTCACTCTAAACATTCCCCATGTCATCTCAAAATTTTATGGAGACCTGGAGGGTAACTATAAGCATCAGTACGGAATGACTTGTGGGTAATAAATGATCGACTGTATGGTCTCTAAAAGGTCAATTATATTTTAGAACGAAACAAGTAAAACGGTTTAACAGAAGATAAAAAAAAAATAACAATGACAATCAATGAACACATAAAAGCAACAGACAAGCTGGTGAAATAAGAACAAAGCATCCTGGTTCTACGATAGATCCTTGCTTTGCCAATTTCCACTAGAATGCAGCATATCACAATTGCACAATTGTCTTACGTTAGCTGCTTGTTGATCACTGCTTTCTTTCCTGTTCTCTACAGTTGAAATATTTCACTTGGGTCTCATGCACAAGACCATTGTTTGTGGATCACGTCACACAGACCCATTCATTTCTATAAGACCTCAAAAAATGGGGACAGCACAGGGATGTCCATGCGCTGTCCGGAACAGCTGTTCAACAAATTATAGAATATATCCAATTCTTGTCCGCAAACTAGGCAGATCTATTCTGAAAATGCAGCATGCAATCGGCCAGTATCCATATTTTGCAGGTCAGTGGTTTGTGGAACACATAAATACACATGGTCGTGTGTGCATAAGGCGTTATTGTATGAGGAGCACTGCAGACAGAGAACAGATCACAGGCATAGATAAACCACTCAAGTATATGTATACTGGAGACAGCATGATATACATTTTGTCTACACAGAACATCTTGAGTACTTTAAAGAGACATCTGTGTATATATTATAAATCCATGCCTAATATAGTCCCTCTAAGAGAATCTATTCTCCCTCTCTGGAGAATATACTGGGGAGCTGTTTATAATGTAGTGGTTTCCCACAACATGCATTTATCAGCTATCCACAGCAATCAGTCAGGTCATTTGAAAGTATAGGTTTTCCTTCTATTAGTAATCTTCCACGTAGTAGTATGTAATATGCAAATAAAACACATATACAAGAAATAAACTAATATTGAGATTACACAACAACACAGTCAAGGAATGGTTAGCAAAATCTTAGTCCCGATTCGCAATAGCATCTTCGTTTCTGTTCATAATGGAGCCATGGCCAATATCATAGATTCCTTGTGGAAACAGATGCCAACAAATCCCTAAATGATTTCACTGAGCTACAATGGGGTTGGCTTAGTTTTTTGGCACAGTTGGCAGCAAAAAGAGCACTTTCCACCAATCAGGTGACAAGATGACAGATGCATTAAGCTGCAAGTGAACAACCACTTCATGTGTCCGAAACAAGACAATTGGAAAAGAGGAAGAATTTGAGTTGATTTGACAAAGGTCAAATTGTGATGACTAGACTGGGTCACGGCAACTCCAAAATGCAATTCTTGTGGGGTGTTCCCAGTATTTAGTGGTTAAAGGAATTGTCAGTCTTTTTTAAATGGCCAATGATCAGAATAGGCCATCACTAGCTGACACCCCACACCCCGAACAATCAGCTGTTTGGTGTAGCTCCATTGAGTTGGTGCTGTAGCTACAGAGCACCATCAACACTGTAGTGGAGGGAGGTAGCTACTACAGTGCTGCTCCCATTGGTGGGGACACTGATCTCTCCCTACTAGCATGTTGTGTTTTTTCTTCCTTTGGATAATCAGGGTTTTATAGTATAAAAGGTTGAACTTGGTGGACTTAGATTTCATAGTTACATTTTTGGGGGGTTGTCAAAAGACCTAACTATGGTGATGACAGCCAAGAAAGGAGGTCATGACATCAACTGTCTTACATGCACTTTCAGGTTCTAATGAGGCTTAAGATATTATGGTTACTATATTTTTGGGAAAGCTGGGTTCCCTAGTGGCCCCTCAAGTTACAATATTAATTGGTTCTGCAACAACCATTGCATGTTGAAACCATTGTCACATGAGTCTATAACTCAATGGAAAACTAGTATTCGGTTCTATAGCCCCAAAGATAAGAGAAGATTTAAGACAAAAAGTAGAATACAAAGACAGATGAAGCACGTCCTTACATAAAACATCTGGGGACAGATGCCGGAAACTGTAAATCACTAAATCACTTTTTATGATGAGGACAGGAACGTCTTCAGAGTCCAGTATAGCACACAGTGTGCTAAAAAAATAAAATGCTACCTTCACATGACATCCAAAGGAATAGTTTATCCTGACACAGACAGAGGGCAGTACAGGACATGTAGTACCGCACCATAAAGAGGAGCTACCAGACAACCAATATAGGTGTTTTACCAGAGAAATGGCCATGTTGATTGGTTGTATCCAAGTCGGAGTCTTCAACTTAAGATTGTCCAGAAAACACCATTGTAAGGTTAAATAATTATAGCCTGAGGCCACTGTATCTTGGGGGACCACCGTATTAGGGACAGATACTACAGAGAGTACCATCAACAATTACATTTAGGAAATTGATAGCAGAAATCATTCACCCTACAAATATTATTTTCTATAATGGCCATATGACACATAAAAAATATCCATCCTTAAAGTTGTAATTCCCCTTTAATGAAAGGCAAATGAAGTCATAAAAAGTCTGGCAGGAGAGTATTAAAAGTACAGGTTGAGACATAACATATACACAATATACAAAACAACACTAAGGTTCTGTAACTGTAGCTCAAAGCACCTTAATTCCCTTTCTCTTCTTCCTTGTCTGATAACTGAAATCACAGCTTTGCTGACAATACGAAAGAAAAAGAACTTCAATCCATACAAGTGATTTCTTCAGAGACCAAGCGGGAGAATAGGTGAGAATTAACCATTATTCTGTATAATGAAAGTGGCTACATCTTTGCACCGGCGCTCTCGCCCCCTCCACATTAGATTAATCAGGAGAATAACTATTCTATCTCCCATGGTAGATGTAATCTCTGCAGTCCCAGTGCGCACTTCTGCCTGGCTAACTCCATGAGAACAGCTGGACACAATGACAATGTTAAACCAGCTGTTAGCTCCGCCAGCCTGACAGCTCCCTTCAGACAGAAACAAAAGACTTCCCAGTATGATGTGCCACTAGTGGTGCCATGCATCTTCAGCTGACAAATCACATTGACCAGCAATATTTTGCCACTGCAGCCAGATGTGCGGCACTAGTAAATGGAAATGTCGCATTTTACTACAAAAAATTGCAACCAAATCAATAACTGAGCCCGTTACATGATTTTTTAATTACATAAGTTACAGCTAATGCTCATTAATTATAGAGACCCTTAGATGTTGTTGAGCCAATCTTCTAAGGGTAGGCACGTGTTTCTACAGCAATAACAAAGTAGATGTAGCGTTTAATGGGAAATTTCACCATTAAATGTCATATTCATTGTATACGTCATAAAAATGAAGCATATTTTCCATTGACAAACCATTAAAAATGATCCAGTGTAGAGTTAACACATTTACTTAACATAGTATTGCATCACCTGGTGGTCAAAGTGTGTAGCAGTCTGCACTTCCACCTACTGAGCCGAGTGCTGCTGGTCGGACATGCTCAGTCACTCAGTCACACCCGCCTGTAAGACCAGAGCAAATGCAGAAGAATGACAGTATAGCTGAGAAGACTTCTTCAAGGAATAAAGTACTATAATGCCAGCTGCCAGAAAGGGAAGAAGTGTGATTTTGTCAAGAGCCACCACCGGCAGCAGAAATTAGCGGAAGCACCAATGGGCAATCAAAAAAAGCAAAAATTCTGAAAATAGTTTTGTTTTTTTTAATCCCTGGAAGATTGTAAATTACAGGACTTTTAACATGAAACTAACTAATGGGAAAAGTAAAATAAAGACCCTCTGAAATAACTATAACCAGATGTACCTCACATGGAAATAACGTGATAAGGGAAAATGTCTGTTGGCTGAGGCTTAACTTTTTGGGTTGTTGTCAGTATGTTATCCAACCATGGCTTAGTAAATATATATGGACACATACACATATTGACGCCTGAGGCTAGAGCTTCACAGTGTAGTTGAGATACAGCAGACGCAGTAGGAAAACCTGTCTTTGTTATATTACATATTTTGAGCCAAGAACAGATTCTGTTCAGTATTCCTGATCACACAAGATGGGATCTGATTGTATCCTGGGCACTAGATGTGGCTCCTGCAGGTCCTTCCTCTGTTCAATTATATCATAATCCAAACATGTTTATATATGTTATTCTCTTGGACAACCCCTTTAAGACAGATGATGTGTTCATGTATATAGTCAAACCGGCAGCAGAAAGCAAAATTCCCACTTTACAAAATGCAAATAGAAAGGAAACAGCCATCATGCTACGAGACACAAGCAATGCAAATAATAATGGATCTATTGCTTCAAGACAAAATCATACATAAAGCACAGTACAGCCTGCTCAAAAATACATCAAACCAATCACACTGCATCGAATTGTTCTTTTTGAGTTAATTGTACAATTTATCCCAATTGAGATTAAAAAATGAAACAAAAAGGTTTAGATCTACAGGAAAGAACGTAAAACTGTCTAAAAGATAAAAAAAATGGTCTTTGTCACAACTAATCATAGCATATCTTTCATGCCTTATAGTGGCCTTAAAAATGTAAGTTGTACTATGATTGGTTGCTGTGGTCAACAAAGACTGCCCAAACAAGTTTGGGTTTTCCAGAACTTTTACATTGCTGGCCTATCAATATCTGAGTGGCAGGGGCCCATCCCCCAGCATCCCCACCGATCAGCTTTTTTCAGTAGTTCCAGTACTAGAAACAGGCACTACACAGATCCATCCACCATGCTGTGGGTAGAGCTAATTACTACTATCCTGCTTCCATTTATGTAAATGGAAAGAGTGCTGCAGTATCAGCTCTATCCACCACACAATGTATTTGTGTTTCAGGTGGCAGGAGTAGGACTTCTGCCGATCAGATACAATTTCCTAATGATAGGCTATCAATATAAAAGTCCTGGAAAAACCCTTTGAAGTGGTTTTCTGGGAACAACTAACTTTTGTCCGTAGCACAATTTTGCTATTGAAAGTTTCATACTAACCTGCTCCCCAGTCACAGAAAATCCCCTTAAAGTTCCTGTGCCCCTTCTGTTTCTTTGATTTACTCCCAGAATCTCTATCTAGTGTGTCCAGTGCTGGTGGTCACACATGCTCAGTAGCTCAGTCCCACAGCTCAGATACTCTGACACAGAGTCTGTGGGTGTCCATGCCGGCCCATAAGAATCACCACCTGGGTTTTTTAATATTGACGACCTATCCTCAGGATAGATCTTCAATATCAGATTGGTGGGGGTCCGACACCCGGCACCCCCGCCGATCAGCTGTACAGGAAGAAGGCGTGCATGTGCCATCTCCCATCTCTCTTCCTGCCTGCTGCTGTATGTCTCTCAGAAAGAGAGAAAGGAGACGGCATGTGCGCACTGCGCGCAGTCTCCCCATACAGCTGATCGGCAGGGGTGCCAGGTGTAAGACCGCCACCGATCCGATATTGATGACCTATCCTGAGCATAAGTCATCAAAATTAAAAAGCCCAGACAACCCCTTTAACACACTGTTGACGTTCTGAGAGGGGGCGCCATAACAAGTATATAAAAGTAACATTCCGACACAATTTAAAGAGCTTCATTTACCGTTTTGTCCAAAAGAAAAATTGTCATTGCTGCTCATAGCAACCAATCACAGCACAGCTTTAATTTTTTTAAACTGCTTTACTTTAATTGGCTGCAGTTTAGAAAAAAAATGTTTGGACAGTTTGGAAAAATCTGCCCATATGTAGCTTTTTTTGTTAAATGATCCCAATTGAAAACTTACGTTAACATTTGCATAGAAGACAACGTTATACCCAGCAGACACAACGTGGCGGCTGCATTTATTATATTATTACAGCATTTATTCTATCCATGATCTAACCATTAGGACCTTATGCTGGTACAGCACATTTTGCTGCCTCTCACAAATATCCATGCTTAAAGAAATCTCTAGTGGTGAAGTCAATGGTATTTCCTGTTACAGCGTGATTGTATAGTGACATTTAAAGTAAACCTGCAATGCAGTTTGGAAACATCTAAGATCAATAGTACAAACTGAGTAAGGGAGTACGGCTTCTTCCACATTAGTGTATTTGGCTCAGCTTTTATAAAGGAGGAAAAACAGTAATGGACGACATCAGAGGGCAGGGGGACCATTAGCTGCTTTTTTTTTTTTTATCATTGATTTTCTTGAAATATTTTGCGAGATCAAAGCAGTATGCACCTTTTATTTCTGATGCAATTCAGCCGGATACTATATGACCATGAATATAGAATGAATTTCATTGTAAACGATATAATCTGCAAAGTTATGTTTAATAAAAATAATAATTCTGCAAAACTGATCAATTATTATTCATACATCTGTCATAAGATGGAAATGTAATTATGAATGTATTAGGAAATGGAAAAAGTACATTATATACAATGTCTGCTAATATCATTGATGCATGTATACATGATAATACGTATAAGCAGCAAACATTTAAGTTTTGGAAATATATGAGTGCGTTCATAAGAGATAGAAAAAAAAATGTCTTTCAGAATTCACCGTATACATTGTAGCTGTGCAAATCCATACAATGAAGTGACATGCTGCAGACTTAAAATCCACACCGCATATCAACTTATGGGCGGACGGTTTCCGGCAATATTTGTTAAAATCTCAGCCGTTTTGCAGCTACTACATGTATAATAAACTGATGATTTTCCACTAGCAAACCAGGACTGAAAATCCACAGCATTTCCGATGTGCAGAGGAATGCTATAAAAATAAAAGTAGTGATTCATGGGTCTTTCTACCACTAATTCCACTGAAGGACCCTACCACCCGCCTCTCCATTGCCTGAAATGGCATTGACGCAGGCCAAAAATGTATTGTTCTACCTGGTAATCAATTGGGCACTTTGTCACATATACAGGTCTCAGATCCAACTAAGGCCGGGTTCACATCACCATTTGTTTTCAGTTCTTCAGATCCGTCAGAAGTAACAAAAACAACAAAAAATACACCCTTTATTTTGAGAATGCATTATGCTGATTTTGCATCCGTTTTAGCCATTTCTCTCTGAGAACCGTTATTATAGACAGAAGAAAAAGTCTTTTATGAAGGACTAAAATAATGGAAGATGAGAATGGCTAAAATGATGCAAAAATGAACATAACGGATGCTCAAAATAAATCATCTGTTTTTTTTTGTTTTCTGTTCATCGGAAGGATCAGAAGAATGGACAAAATGATGATGTGACCCTACTCTAAAGGTAATATTACACCGACAGGTCAGCCAAGCAATTATTGGGAAAAAAGCGTTCCCTCAAGTGAGTTGCCTGCTCACTAGAGAAGGAGACCTTCCTCAATATAGAGCCGAGCAATTGTTAATGCAATCTCTCCTCCTTATACTTATCATAGTTTGCCGGCAGCAGAGTGCCTATTACATGGCGCAAACCAGGATTTTTAAACATGTTAAAAGATCCCGATAAATGAAAGTTTTCTTGTTCATCGGGTAATCGGTGGCAGTATTACACTGCCAGATGATTGCCGTACAGTGTTACTATGAATGTTCATTAGCGATTATCTATTGGAGTAACAGGGCCTTAAAGGGGTTCTGCAGTTGTTTAAACCTGATGATCTATCCTCTGGATAGATCATCAGCATCTGATCGGCGGGGGTCCGACACCCGGGACCCCTGCCGATCAGCTGTTTGAAAAGGCAGCGGCGCTGCAGGAGCGCCGCGGCCTTCTCTGTGTTTTCCTCAGGCCCAGTGACGTCACGACTACTATCACTGGCCTGGGCGTAGCTAAGCTCCATTCATGTGAACAGAGCGTAGCCCCGCCCAGGCCAGTGATACTAGTCGTGACGTCACTGGGCCTGAGGAACACACAGAGAAGGCCACGGCGCTCCTGCAGCGCCGCTGCCTTCTCAAACAGCTGATCGGCGGGGGCCCCGGGTGTCGGACCCACGCCGATCAGATGCTGATGATCTATCCAGAGGATAGATCATCAGTTTTAAACAACTGCAGAACCCCTTTAAGATGTTGGAAATTTGACCCACCTTTTTAGCTTTGGAGTAAACAACTATATGTTTTTGGAAGAAGCTACTCACTGCAGCTATTAAGACACTGTAATGTAGCATTTGTCATATTGGGTCCTCCCACCAGGGTCCTGACAATCTCTCCCTGCTCCACCACACCAAGGCTCAAACATATATGTCTGCAGACATCTCAACCCCACCGACATTAGTCTCTGGCATAAGGGTGAACATTAAGATTTCTGGGAGTGGTAAAACACCATTTTGTAAGAAAGTGATTTTTCTTCCCAAATACAGGCACATTGTACACATTCGGCCAAGACTTTGTATTCTTATGATTGATTTGCAGACGGCCTCATTTGCATATCGTTACTATCCAAGGAACACTTAAAGTTTCTATAAATTATGATATTACGCTTTGCATTTTTCCACTAAATGTAAAACGCTGCTGATTATAAAGCTGAAACTTTTCGCAATTGCAAATGCGCTGTGAAAGCCTGCACCTGCGCATACATAAAGTATTCATGACTCTCCCCGCCTGTTTTTTTTTGGGATAACGTTTCTCCTCAGAGTAATCCAATTAACCCCCATGTGAATATAGAAGGCATACGTATAATGACATGCAAATTTATAATTCAATCTTAGGGTCAAAGAGGTAAATTTCAGCTCCAGTTATTAAGGAAATCATAGGATGTCTACGGCACAATGCTTCTTTGGATATGGGTCCAAGGCAAACACATAGGAGCTAGTGGCGGTTGCGTTCTGAAGTGTCACATGCCATTATTACCTCGGTGACATGTATGTTTTTATTGGCTCTGCATAAGGTCACGAAATATTAACTTAATTTACACTTGGTCTAGAATGGCCTGATGTCAACAATAGAGATGTCCCTATTCGGCTGATCTGCGCTACAATGTGACAGAGAGCTGCCACTGAGGAAGATGGATGATTGCACAGCCTGACCCCTGTCCTCCCTATCGGGCCACAGTTCAGTCTGTTCAGTATCTCTACAACAAAAGGCCTTCTCCGAGCTCCCAGTGGTCTTCAGCTTTATTGGTGCTAACAGGTCCCGACATTTCCATCGATCGCTTTCTATCCGTCTTAAGCACAAGAGCTTGCCCTCTTTGGCGCGCTAAACCTTGGCACAGATGTCTTCTTTTTTAATTGCTTCTCTGCTGTCTGTTGGGAAGTATGCAATCGGACAAGTGAACACCACATCGACACAGAAAATGCCTATCCACTTATCTCAGGTTCCCCGTGGCATTTGAGAGAAAGTGATATGTGCTTAGCCTCCAGACGTTAACCCTTTTGTCACGCACGTCTTATATCTAGCCCCATCTTATCAGGACACAATTCGCATTCATTTTGCATCAAATGTGAATATCACTTCTAATCATTTTTCATTTTCGTGCATAATTACATCTGATTCGCGATCATGCTTAATCACTTGATAACCTGCTGGGTAATAATCTCTTTCTCTGCAATACAAAAACATGGAAGGAAAACTTCCCTTAATGCATATTCATTAGAAAAGGAACACTTCATCTCTATCAGAATCCACAAGTGCCTAACATACATATTAACATATTCAGCAAAGCCCCAGGGCAGCACTCTATACTTGCCGGCCCAAGGGCCAGATGATCGGCTGCCTGGGCTGAAGGTGGCTGAGCCGACGACAACTGTATGTGGCACTGCTGCAGCTATATAATGATGCGTGGCATCCCTACAGGCTGAGTATTATTATTATGGCAAAAGGGAGTCAAATGACTTGAGGTTTATACGTATATGGCGGCAAAGTGAATGTATGACCTATATGATGTTATAACACCATAAAAATGCAGCTTCACGGTGACGATACTGTGTCAATTCATTTATTACAGTAAATGGGCAGGTATAGCTTACAGAAATTCAGGATTAAGGGTTAAAAAGAGTCTACAGGAAGAATGTCCAGACATGATAAGGCTTTCTTCACTTTAAAAAAAAAAAAAAAAAAAAGTTTTTTTTCCCCCTTTTTTGGGAAGGGGCTTGTAAAAACTGCTAAAAATTTATGCATTTTTTTTTACAAACAAAAAAGCCATAAATAAGTGTGTGAGACCACCCTAAGGTTTAGATACGTTCCATAATTGGCTTTCTTCTGCGTCTGGGTCTTCTACATTTTTTTGCAGATTATTAGATTCCTTTTTTCGGCCTTATAAACTATGTTACTATGTTACGATGTTACTTATTACGTTAAACAATACCTACAGTATGTTACTATATCATACCGTTCTGTGCCGTTACTATCCATAGATGAATTTGTAGTCTGTTGGATCGTTTTTTCCTCATGATTACATGTTTTTCCACCTTGAATGGAAACCGCCATTTGTGTTTTCTTTGTAAATGATAGAACCTCACAGTGGTAGTTTATATCACAAAGGGTCACTTTATATCTGTGTAGGCTCTGCAATAAAGGGAACCTGTCATCAGGTCTCTGTTATATAGAGGGCATTGTGCAGGCAGAGTGGTGCTATACCGCCACTTCTATTACAGTACGCTCAGTCTTTGACTTTCTTGTGTGATTTGCAGGCAGGGGAGTCCAATATGCAGAATACATTCCTATGGATGTATATATATCCCATATATTGCCTTTATGGAGGGCACAACAAATATAGCAAGGGAGCATTCAAAGTAATATTAGCAGGGTCAGCTATTTGCAAGCAACCACAGTAATGCCTTCCCCATGGCTCTGAACATCCCAGCTCATGGCTGATATGTAATATTATCTGAGCTAATAAATCAGGCGTTTAATACATTTAGGCCCCTAAAATCCACATGATATGTGTAGCGAAATGAAACGCGTCTCCCACCAATGGTGAGAAGACTGGAGGCAACCTCCATTTGTTTTATTGTTATTGTAGGTTCTGAACAATAATTAAGACATAAGATAATAACATTTTTCTCAAAACCAAGCTGCATTCTGTAATATAAAATCTTACACGGCTGCTTGGGAAATCAGGAAAACAATGAGAAAATTGCTATTCAGGGTTTAGCACTGTTCGTAATATCAATTGTGACAATTCACAATGCAATATCTTCTGCATACCCAGAACCTAAATTAAATTGAAGAAGCTGGCTTTCTGTGACCTTGGCTTCACCACTTCCATACTAAAGCAAAAAGCAAGGGCAAAATAGTCCTTACAACCTTCATGGACATGATTATTTCACCTCAAAAACACTTATTTCCTTGTTTTTTACCCAAAATAACCCAAAAATAAATGTAAATGTGTTCCAGAACATGACTGAGGCGAGGATGGGAAGGGGTGAAGGGAATGGAAACAACTTCAGGGACTATGAGCAATTATAGTGATTATTACCTTATACTCTGCCTCCCTATATAAACCCCAAGACGTGTCTGCTCAGGATCCATTGATTTATATGTGAGAACAATATATAACAATTAATGTGACAGTGATTGGTCATTTCTGCTTGAGTGACAGTGAATGCAAGTGTGACAGTGATGGATAGCGCTTGTGTAAGCATGACAGTGACTCAATGCTGCCGAGAGTGACAGGACGGGAAAGCGTGCAGATAGAAGACAATAAGTGCTGAGATCACTTTCAGTCATTTTATTCCCTTCTATCTAAACTCTAGAGCATCTTAAAGACTAAAGGATGTATATCAAGACCTTATGCACACAACCATATTTTTGGTCTGCATTGGGGGCGCAAAAAATGCAGACAGCACATCCATATGTCCGTGATGTAGTTCTACAAAAAAGATAAAAGATGTCCCATACTTGTCCATTTTCTGGACATGGATAGGACATTTGTCAAACATGCACATGGCCGGTATCCATGTTTGGCAGGTCCGCAGTTTCTGGACTACAAAACACATATGGTGGTGTGTGTGAGGCGTAAAGGAGACAAAATACAAAACCACTAGGACACACCTATAAGTGATGAAAGAGCCATAAATCCCATGAGATGTCTCCTGCTACACACCAAAATGTCTTTCTGACCAGAAAGACAACCGTCTAGATTAATCTCATAACACAGTTAACTGTCTGACACTGCTTCATAAGAACATTTGAAATACTTGTGGCATACAGCCCATAATAGCATCCCCAAGACATACAGGTTACACATTAGTCCTTCCTCTATCACATTTGCCCCAGAACACCTCCGAACAGTAGCCGAAATGCATTCTTGGTGCGTTTTGTAGAAACTAATTTCTAAAACATCTATACATTATTGGTTACACAACACAAAGTTCTAATTGTTTGATTTCTTTTTAACCTTTAAAAAAAAAAAAATAACATCCAGTGCAGGTGCTCTATCGGTCGGGGTGACCAGCTGACAGCTGGAGCCAATCCGTGCGCTCAGCAATCACATACCATAAGACAGACATCATGGTTCTCAGAGCGGTGGCACCAGTGGTACTACATGTGACCACTGAGGCTTCTGCGCTAGTTAAGTGTGGGATTGGACAGGTATTTTTTTTTTTTGGTATTTTATAACATTTGCTGCAGTATTTTTTTCGCCCAATAGGTCGGATAACCCCTTTAAGATTACCTATTACATATCTGCTTTTACTAGAAGTAACAGGTGGCTTGGACAAACAGGCTCCTTTTCAGAGAACATAAAACTAATTGTAACTTGTATCGCTTGTCAAAAATCACAAAATTCCTATGCTGGGCTAAGCACAGTATATGGCTAAATAAACTAAAGTACAACAATGCAAGTTTCAAAGCTCAGAGAAAACACTGCTGTTACACGCTACACTTGTAAAAGCTTCAACACCATGTTCTTTGCTTCTGCTGCTTGCTTGCATACTACGGGTGTGCCATTTCTGCTTGCTGCGTACTGTATATCACAATCCATCTGAACTTGTTTCCATATATGATAATTTCCATATAGGGCTCAACTTGCCAGACCATTGGACACCATCTAAATACAGACCCAGGTCGTCTACAATGTGTCCCTCACCTTTGCGTATGCTTCCTACATTACCCTCGGCTGAATCACTGCCTCCTCCAGGCGGTTCTGCCCTAGTGGATCCTCCATCTTCTACTGAGGAAATGTTCACGGACTATCGTTACTGCATAGTGAAGATCTACAGATCCGTCAGCCTCAAGTTTCATGGCAAATACATATAGTGCCTGAACATACCTTTCAAGGTGTTTTTCTGAGATTTTTTAACTCATGACTCATCCTCTAATGAGTTGTCCAGAGGAAAGGTCATTAGTTAAAAAAAATCTCGGAAAACCCCTTTGAGTGGTTTCAATTTGTGTGTAACTTACAAGCCTCAAGCTGCTACCAAATCTGTGGAGGTCTCAATTTATATACAACGTAGACCACTAAAGATCCTTCACATATCTTTACAGCCTTGTAGTAGCATATGGAAACTGAGCAGATTTACACAGAAAGTACAAGAAAGCATGCCCTTCCCCCCATAATCTCAAATGTCTTCAGTGTAGAAGAGTGAATGCCTGGCATGGTGCTTTTTAGGGGCTGCTGGGCGACTGTGGTGTTATGTGTCTAAATGGCCCGTGCGTAGTCTCACAGCGTGTCTATCAATCAATGTCACGGCTCTCTGGGATTCCTGTCGTCAGTTTGCGTCTGACTGATTATGAATAATAAGAGGGCCTCGTCTGCTTACATATTCATATATGCTTACAATGGTGGGATGATCAGCAGGAGATTAAAACGTGGATTATTCATTTGATTTGCACACTTCACTAGAAAACAAACAAAGAGAAGAGAAAATCGGCTCTGCTACAATGCTACTCGTGGACCTTCTCCTGATAGCCTGCCTTGTCTATGTTAACTATTTCCTGCTCACGTTAAGTACTAGCGACAAGGGTAAAATGGAAAACTACTGTATGGCTGATTCTAATTAGAATGTGCAATATTCTACAATAAAGGCACTTTAGGACCCCCAAGCAAGTCTGCAATGAACCTTCTGCATGACAATTATGCCGTGGTCACGCAACATAGTCATCATGCAGAACAGGCTGGCAGAGCACATTTGCTACTTCTTCTGGATAGGAAGAATACCGGTTACCAGCCAGCCTAGTTTTAACTAAGATTTGATCAAAGCCTCTGTCTACACACAACATGGAATTCAATATTGAGTGCTCCTTCTCCTCCGAGACTCATAAAGACTCGGCAGGGTGAGATATGTGGGGTAGTTAAAGGCATATTCCCATCTCAGAAGGAGCCAGACCCTCAACATCTTCTCCTCTTAATGCGGTGTCCAGAGGCAGTCTGGACTAAGGAAACAGCCGCCTAATCTATGCTTTAAGGTTTTCATGGTTCCCATTAAAGTGAATAGTAGATTGAGAAACTGCCCAACACAGCAAGCTATGCTGTCGCCGTAACCTGTGATATGTATTAACTATGGAAGCCATGAAAGCAGAGTAGCACAGTTTCCATAGTCTCAACCACCTCCAGGCAGGAACAGTTTAGGGGAGGGCTGTTCTAGATAGAGGTGTGAGTCCTAGAGATGACAGCTGTAGCCACAGGATATGCCATAAATGTTTGAGATGGGAATACCCCTTTAACTCCCCAACAGTTATGCCCAAGCTCTGCTTGGTCTTTGAGAAAAGGTTCAGCTCCTGATTTTTAAAGGCTATATCTCCAGATGCAGAGGAGATACTGCTGCAATCCAGTTTTTTTTTTAAGCTTAGAAACTTAGGTTGTCCGCTTTCGAACAAGACCAGACCTATATCTCTATCTACACAGCCCAAGATATGAAGGGTTAAATCATCCCTCTCCCCCTCCCCCCTTCTGCTGACTGTGATCTCAGCCAGCTTTGGAATGCAGGGACACAAAAACAGATTATTTTGTAAAAAAAGCAAGTGTTTTCATTATGCAAGTACTATAGCATAATAAAAACTACATAAATTTGGCATCATAACCGCACTAACCTACTAAATAAAATTAAAATTCATGTTTTTTTCTTCTCCCCTAAAAATAAAATAGTAAATGTTATTTACTACACTATGAGGAGCATTTATCAAAGCTATTGTGGCGCAAAAAAAGTTGCAAATTAGGGCACACAGCATATTTGCATTATAATTTGCAACTTTATGAGCTTAGCAAACTTTTCTAAAGTGGCTAGAAAAAAAAAGTGGGGCTTAGCAGGAGGGGCGGAGCTTCCTGCATCCCACCAGGGTTACCATAACCATGCCATGAACTGGTGTCAGTTATAGATCGATTCTATGCCAGCTAGGGTTTCTGGCACAAGGAGCGCCAGAGACAGGCCGATTTTATTAAGAGGCATCTACCGCACAGGGAATCAAGACTGGTGTATGGGAACACTAGTCTTGATAAATGTCCCCTTGACATATTTATGAGAAAATTCAAGGTCTTACAGTATATAGGTAAACCGAAGAAAAAAAATACAAGTTTTGACTACTGGATGGGGAAAAATGTTACTGGTTCTTAAGTCTAAAATTAACTATGACACTAAGGGGTTAAATTGTACTTCAGTTACATGAGCTGTGCGCCAACTGTATTTTAGACATAAATTGAAAATCATCAATAAAAAAGTGACATTTTCGGGAGGGTTTTTCCAGTTTTAACCTGACTGTTGGGTGGTTAAGAACTATATTAGGTAGAGCCTAGAGCTTTGTGGTCATTGGTGAATTCTGGTTCCCTGAATAATAACATTCTTGGTTTCATCCTGCATAATCATTCTCAAGAACCTCTTGTTCTCCCTTGTTTTTTCTGTGTGCTCAGGGACAGCTAAAGCAGACTTCCAATTTGAAGTCCCAGCAAACAGAACCATAGCTCAGCTTCATTGACCCTGTGAGGATAAGTGAGGAAGAGATTTGCTTAACTTCGGAGAAGCATGAACATTCATGATTTCAGTGGAGATAAGAGTTTAAGTGTTTACGAAAACGTTGTCAAACCTCACCAACTTCATTATTTGATATCACAGGGTGGTTTCACACACATAGGAGCACATTTATTAAGACAGGTGTTTTAGACGGTGGTCTTAATAAGCCCCTACACTGGTAGTGGTTCAACGAAGTTATGTAGAGGCGCCGGCCAGATTTTGAGCCAATGCTAGAAATGATGGAACAGAAAAGGGGTTCTCCAGGATTTTTATACTGATGGTCTATCCTTAAGATAGGTCATCAATATGAAATCAACAGGGGTCCAACTCCCGGAAACCCTGACCCTCAGCTGTTTGAGGACACTGCAGCGTTCACTGGAGCTCTGGTGAGAGTGGCGGCCTCCTTGTAGGTTACTAATTACAGCGGCCGTACTTGGTATTGCAACTCAGCCCCATTCACTTGAATGGGACTGAAATGTGCGTAGGCCATGTGACCGATAAACGTTTTGTCACATGGCCTGCATGCTCATGAAGGACTGCGACCTCTTCTTACAGCTGATCAGTGGGGCCCAGCTGTTGTATGGAAGTCTATGGAAAATATTAAACACAGAACAAACAGGCATTAGTAGAAGTGTATTTTTTTATTTTTTGGGTCAAAAATATTTCTCATTGTCTAGAATTTGTCTGCTATAGAACTCCATTGTTTTTATTCCAGCTTTAAAAAATATGCATGTGTAATGTGTGCTGACAATTTTAATGCCATTTTTGTATGGAGATATTTAAAGGGAATTGGTCACCTCGATTTTTGGACAAGGGTAGTACGGTAGTACAGTTCACTGTATTTTATTTTCCTACTGTTGCCGGTTCTCAAGCATTGAAAAATACACTGAAATACGCAGCTGGACTGCTGTTCTAATATAATGGAGAGGACTCCTGTGTGCATGCATATTAGTCCTGACAACGCATTTCAGTGCAGCTCTGTGTTCTGACAGCGTGGGCAGCAGGAAAATAAAAAAAAAATAGTAACCTGTGCTCCATATCTGCAGTACTACTCAAGTGTTATTGTAGATCAGGGATCAGCAACCTTTGGCACTCCAGCTGCAGTGAAACTACAACTCCCAGCATGCACATTGCTGTTCTTATAATTCCCATAGAAGTGAAAAGAGGATTCTGGGAGTTGCAGTTTCAGAACAGCTGGAGTGTCGAAGGTTGCTTATCCTTGTTGTAGATAATGGTCCAAAATCGAAGTGACATTCCCTTTAACAACATTTTTTTCCACATAAAGCTCTACATAGGATGTAACATTACAGGGGGTGTATACCTATAAAAAAAAATGTTAACACACACTATATGGGCAAAAACACCTCCAAAAACACTGCTCAACTCAGGCCTTTTTGTGGGACCAAAGAAACACCAGGACCAAAACTGCATGTGAAGGAACCCGTAGGTTGCTGAAATGCAGTATTGTGTTGTGCATTTTTTTGCCCTTCAAAAAAAAATGTCTTACTGGCTCAGGCGTTTTTGGCCATAAAGTATGTTTTATCTGATGGTGTTTTTTGTATGCCTTATTTTTAATTTTTTTTTTTTACAGGAAAGCATGTCACTTTCTTTGTAATGTAGTATGGAGAAAATACATCGGTACAAGAATGCCATGTAAAAATGCCATTAAAAACGTATCACTCAATGGCACTTGCTTTTTTTTCAAGCAGGGAGAAAAACAGATGTCCAAGGGCTAAATTTCCTTCAAAATGCAAATAATTGTGTTCAGTGTCCTTTCCAGTATCTCTTTGCCTGTACTTTGCGAGTTTGTATATTATGGTACAAAGATAAAAATGTTAGAATTTACATATATAGGATTACCACAAGATATATCTGAACAAACAGAGCTCCGAAGAGAAGTCTAGCTTTTTCATTACCGGAACAGTAAAGCAGGATTGAAGGAAGGTAAAGATAAAAGCTGTACAAATAGAAACCAGTGAAAAATAGGTGAAAAGCATCAGAAAACAAATAGCACAAAAATATAAATGACATTAAAAACAAAGCTTTCATGCTTTTATCTGCCAAGAGTATATGTCATTTTTGCCATGGCAAGAATGTGGGAGCTAGAGCTTAGACCTTTGCATGACATTGAAGCCCAAAATCTTATTTGGGGGGGCAGTAACAAAAGTTTGACTTTTTGGTCCTGTTTGTTTGCGGAGGGACAGGAGAAGCTCTCTGTTACGGGTTCTCTCTCCCCTTGTCGGATGGGGAGGTTACATAACCTTTGTTTCATGTTATCACCCACTTTTACGATTTAGACAGGATATGTGCACGCTAACTATAATATTTAGGGGGTCTTTTATTTTTTCTACAGAAAGTGTGAGACTATGAGCAGTTGCATATGTAATCATCCCATCAGGTCACATGTCAGATCGTTGACACAAATATTCCGTTCAAGAGAATATTGGTCTCATCCGTTCTGGTGATTAAGGGGGTGAACATCTCAAGCTCTGCTTAGGTCAACATTTTGGCCATAAAAAATATTTTTTATGCATTTTTACACAACATCATGCTTTGATGCTAAATTGTATCAAGGTGCCAATAAGTGTAAAGTGCTGGGTGGCATCCTCACATTGTGCTAGGCTTCTACTTTCATAAAATATATTGGTATGTGCTGTAATAACATTGTATTTTTATCATTCAAGTGAAAGTCATGGCAGCGACATATCTTCTACTTACGTAAAATGGTGAGGGTCTAAAGAGCAAGTGTCTACAGACTGCAGCAGTATCTGGTGGGGTCAAATTTATAGCTGACCTAAAATGTTGACTATGACAGATACGTCATGATTAGAGATGAGCGAGCATGCTCGGCCGAGCGTACTCGGGAGCAATTTTCAAGTAGTAGCGTACGCATTTTATAATCTGGACTGTAATGCATACGCATCTTCTAATCTGTACACTAATGTGTACGCATCTTATAAATTTGTACGCTAATGCGTACAAATTACAAGATGCGTACAGATTAGAAGATGCGTACGCTACTACTCGAAAATTGCTCCCGAGTACGCTCGGCCGAGCATGCTCGCTCATCTCTAGTCATGATCCATCTGACAGATTATAACCAATCCATCAGGATATATATATATATATTTTTTTTTTTTAGGTATGCAGGTATTTTTTTTACCAATTTGTTTTTATTGGATAAAAATGCATTGCATGTGAACAGAACCTAAGGTGGACCTGTTACACAAAGTGAAATCTTTCTGTGGGAAGTACCAAAATGTAAAAATGGTCTTCTGATTATCCATGAGCTTCTACCTCAAGTGACAGGCAGTCAATTCACTTTGCAATAAGGGCTCACGCAAACGTATTTTCTTTCCGTGTCTGTTTCGTTTTTTTTTTGCAGACCATATGCGGAAACATACATTTCAATGGGTCCACAAAGAAAAACGGAAGTTACTCCAGGTGCGTTCCATTTCCGCATGTCCGTTCCGCAAAATAACAGAACATGCCCTATTATTGTCCACATTAAGGACAAGGATAGGACCGCTCTATCAGGGGCCAGCTGTTCTGTTCTGCAAAATACCTAATGCACACGGACGTCGATGAGATTTTTTGGCGGATCCGTGTGAAAAATACATATGGTCGTGTGCATGAGCCCTAATTCTGATACAGAGCAGTAATCTGAAGCACCAAGGCTCCAACTGAAATCCTGACATCCCCTCCCTTCCCAAAGTCACACATAATTACTGGTGTATTACTATGCCGCAGAGGAGTCCGATGAGACTACCACCTCTGCACCCCTTATATCTACATCCTTGCTTTTAAGGTCTCCTTCTACTGATAGCATAAAAGCTCTTGATGAGAGACTAAAGTCAGATTGTCACCAGGGTTCCTCTGGCTTGCATCTTTTTGCATCTTTGGCCAACCTTGTAATGTTATACAAAATAATACACTTAGTAAATTAGTCTACAAAACGAAAAAAAAAAAAGCTCTATATATAATGGGATGAGACACACTGTTTTCTACACGTCTTATTTCTTTATCTGATGTAAAGTGTATGTTAAGGTTCTTTAGTTTATTATCTATTTATATATTGTTTATATATTCCTACATATTCCGCTGCACTGTACAGAGGAGATTGATACGCCTCAGATCAGTCCCTGTCCCCAGTGGAATCACAATCTAATTTTCCATATATCAAACACACACAAGGGTCAACTTCCTCGGAAGCTAATTAACCTAAGGGTTTGCACACATGCATTTGGCTCTGGCCTCATTCACACGTCAGTGTTTTGGTCAGCAATTTCCATCAGTGACTGTGAGCCAAAACCAGGAGTGAAGCTTCCACAGAGATAAGGTATAAAGGGAAAGATCTGCACCTGTTCTGTGTACTCCTGGTTTTGGCTCAAAATCACTGACCAAAAAACACATTGACATGTGAACGAGGCTTAAAAGAAAGCCCCAGAATAACCACAAGCTTTTTTTTTTTTGGCACCTGAGGTTTTGAGGCGTTTTTTTTGTGGTGGTTGCTGCATACAGTGCGTTTTATCGCTAGCATTTGCTTCATGGCTTTATTCCCCCTATAGAGAGGGGTCGGCAAAAAGCCTGAAAAAATGCCAAGATCTACAAAGGGCTGTGTTTTTTAAAATGAAGCCAGAAAGACAAAAGACGCCACAAAATTGACAAAAACGTCTATAGCAAAAAGAAATCATATTAGTGTGTCCTGCGTTTCAAATTTCCCCATAGACCTTCAGCTAACATATGGAGCTGGTGTTTTTGCATCATAAAATGCCACAAAAAAACTATATGTGAATATGTGAAAGAAACCTAAGGGTGGTTTCACATAAGGCTTTTATTTTTATTTATTTTTTTAATATGCAGCTTTGTGGCAGTTTTTATGGAGTTTTTTCTTAGCCAAAACCAAAAATGAAATATAAAAGAACAGTCTTATACTTTTCCACCCTGCAGGATCCACTTTCTTTGTCTCAAAAAAACTACACCAAGACTTGAAGTGGCTTTTTTTTTCCCCAAAACAATGTGTGTGTGTGTGTGTGTGTGTTTGAAACCACCCTAAAACACTTTTTACAATGTAAGAGGAAACTAGAGAAGACCCATGTAAACTCTGGGAGAACATACAAACTCCATGCGGATGATGTCCCTGGTCACATATAAACCCAGGGCTACAAGGTAACAGTACTTACCACTGCGCCACCACAAGCATCTAAATGGTGGCGCGATTCATCAGTGACAGATCTGCCATTCAGGGGGTACAGAAAAGCTGGGTGACAGCCCCTATGGTACACGTACTTATCATTACAGGCAATTTCTTCATTGTAGGTGAATAAGTAAAGTGTATATAAGCAAAGTTGCCTTTAGTTGTACTCTTACACAAAGAAAACACCTTTACTAACGCCCCGCTGTGTTTCAAACAGCCTGACACAAAAGACATAAAAACTAGTACGACTTTTGATATGGTAGCTAATAAAATAATAAAAATAAAAAGTGTGCTGGTCCTTTAAGAGAAGTTGCGTCCTGACTTTTAAAGCTGTTTACACTAAAATATATCATTTGCGAAAAGAGGGTACAGAGAGGGCTTCAGACGGAATAAATCCAGTTCACATTCTGCCAGTTGGTGAATTTAGAAATAATGACACAAGCCATCGGCTCCTGAACAATTTGCCCTATTGTGTGCACCTATCGAGTTCTGCCTTCACAGCGGCTCTCTGTTTTCAGGATAAAAGAAGGAAACTGAAGCCCCGTTTCCCTTTCTCTTCCACGCTGAATGATTAAATCACAGTACAATTTAGTTAAAGCTCATCATTACATCGCTGATGCTTTGACGACTTGATTGAAAGAAGTATTTCCAAGAGCCGTAATGCTCATCTGTGTGTTTAATAACTGGCAATGAAAGGGAGCCAAGCACTCGTTTATCCAGCCCCTGTTAGAGAGGCGTACATTGTGCTCATATTTAATGTATGGGGAGATTAGGCTGTGCTAATAGAAGGCTTTGTGGAAAATATCTCAGCACCTTTATGGCTCACCTACTGGCCTTGAGGTGCAAAGTGCTGCAGAACGGTCTACAGAAAACGTGCGTCTTATTTAGGAATTGTGGGGACCTACGATATGAATTTTGAACTGCAAACGTACAGTGCGGCATTTTAACGTAATTTTTTTTTTCTACATTTATTTTTTTGCAATAAGGAAACGGGAATCGACTGAAGTAGCTCGATCGTGCATTATTAACGCTTCCGGTAAATTAATTCCTGCACTTGAATTCTGGGTGGTGATATAGACAGCATACGTATAGCTGATAAAGATGTCGGGAGGAACGCCTGCTCTCCCAGGTGAGAAGTTACTGAAACAGGCAGCGGGACCGCATTAATTAAACTAATCTCTGGAAATATAGCACAAAACGCGCGAGGTAGCGCATAACGGTATCCAGTGTCTAAACGCTGCAGGGATTTAGGACGAGCTCTGCTGAGCAATCCATCAAAGTTTTCAGCAGAGTGAACTTCAACTCACCCACTGTATGGACGGTGAAAGGCTGCGCAATGTCAGGGCCATCAGCCAGCTAATGGTTTAATAATGAAGCACACACTCATTTCATACCGTCATATCGAGAGCGGCTTTTAATGATTTCGATAAACGCTGGCTTTTTCAGGTTTTTCTCTGTATAAATCTGCCTGGAGTTTGAGATTTGGGTTAAGCTTTGGCTAGAAGAGAGATGGCAGTAAGTGCACACTGATCTGGGGATCGATGATCAAGTGCATTGGCAAGTCAAGTATTCCATCATAGCTGTGGGGAATTCATGGTCAGGCTGCCAGGCTCGGGAGCGGCACAAGCTGATGTATGTTTCTTCTGCAAGGCATTTTCTCTGCAGTTGCTTGGGATGCAAGCCAAGGAAGGGAATTATTGTAGCAAACAAACACAGTGCAACACTCGAGAATAAATGACAGCCCAGGCATATTCGCTGCTCAAAATGAAGTGCCCTGCTCAAGGAAGCTTGTTCAGTGCATTTGTTTTACATGGCTGCAAACAGCTCCTGCTCTCCCCCTAGTAATACGGAAGGATGTGGCGTTCCTTAGGAGACTCTAACCCGGGAAGCCTTGCCTTTAATGTTGTTATAAGCTTAGACACAGTGCTGTGAGAGATGCCCGGGCAACCTCTAACCTCTATTTCTAACTAGATTATACTTCCAACTTCCAAGCCTGCTTTCAATTTCTCCGCTACAAGTGTTAAAGTGGATTGTGCTGAGCCGCTGGAGTGTCTGATCAACTGCACCGGAATCCACCCGCGCTTAGCAATTACACATCAAACCTTATTAAAGAAAGTCATTTGAGTTGCCCAAGGATTAGAAAATTGCAGTTAGCGTCCACAGCCGTGGCGCAAGTAATGAAAAAGTGCCCTGCCAGAGCCGGCGATGGCTCTCATTGAATTTTCAGCTTCATTTGCTCTATTTTAAAGTCCTGGCAGAGGACAACTCGGAGAACGTAACCACTACTTGTACAGTTACAAAGCGCTGAACTGTCCCTTGCAGGAATCTGGGGAATAGGAAACATGCCCTGATGGGTGGAAGGCATTTTCTAGAAAACGGCCTTGATGTTCTCATTTGCAGCACATAAACATCAGCTCTTAAAATGTTAGGGGGAAGAAACATCACACGTGCCGCCCTGATACAGTCACTTGGAAGCTGAATCAGTATACGCCGCTGGCTCTGCTACACCAGCCTCTATTGGTATGCACTTGGAGAAGCTTCCCTCTCACTGTAATTCTACATTATTTTTGTAATCGGGGTTTATAAAGCCTTAACACTACAGTCCACCCCGGAGAAACTTTCCGCTCCTTATTACTTCTATGATAAGAAAAAGCCTAATCCACACAGAAAATGATAAAAAAAAAATTAAATCATTTGGATTTACCGCTCAGACTTACGTTCACAGGTATCGCCTTTTTGCTGATAACCCGCTCTGCAGATGCACTTTCCAATGGGCACCAGCCATTCGCCTTCCGCACTGCAGTGCATCTTGGGAGAATTATCCGCTTCTTCCTCGGCATTGCTCACACACGTCCCTCTTACTTCGACCAGGGAGGAGAATTCAGAGCCAGTGACGGTGTCTGGGAATACGGCTAAGTTCTCGATGATGGTCCAGCACTTTTTGTAGTAGACCTTCACTGACACCAGGGCAATGCAGGCGCCGACGTCCTGGAATGCCAGGTAGAATCCCTTCTTGGAGAGGGGGCCAATTTCCCGAACCTCTGTATTCAGCTTCATTTTCCGCTCTCCGAGATCTCCTTGGGTAAAACTTTCATCGGCGGCAATAGTGTCTATTTTCACATATTGATTTTCTCTCATGTTTCTGCCAGAGTCGTAATCGGTTTCGTAGTAATACAAGTTAAAGGTTTCCTTGCAAGTTCCCAGAACACCAGGAAGACTGTTACAATCCCTTAAAGTGAACTTCAGCTCAACAAAAATCCTTTGTGCGTTGGCTTTAGATATCCAGTTAGTTCGTAGCCAGTTGTTCTGGTTGGGTTCCAGGACCTGACATACCTGATAAGTTCTAATTGGTGTGTAATTTTCATCCAATCCGCTGATTTCTTCCCACTGAAAACAGATAGAAGTCATATCAGCCATGTAACAAAGCCAGCACTGTTTACCTGGATGACATTTCCACCGCTCCAGCTATAGGATTACTACTTAAACCCTGGACTGTATGAGAAGACCTTCAGCTACAGTATACAAAGCTATCCAGAACCAGAAGAAATGTCATGAAGTATGGGTACTACAAGTCACTAAATCTATGCGGTTTCTGTAAGAAATGGGCTATGACGATTACTGGTTGGAAAACTGAGAAATTCAACATTTCTCTGCTCAGGAGGCAAATGTGATGATGGACTTTTATTAAATGTGTAAAGAGGACAAGACACGTTAGTGAGAAAATGACAATGACAGACGGGCCAGGAGCCAGCTCGACTCATGCTGATGTGGTACAGGGCTTGTCAATACTGGGCGATACATGAAAAACGGGCAAGACCTTTATAGGAAACAGATGTATACAGGAGAAAGGAATAGTCAAGTACCAGGAATGTGTAATTGTGAAGATAAGAGATAGATAGATAGATAGATAGATAGATAGATAGATAGATAGATAGGATAGATGAGATATACATGAGATAGATATAGATGATAGATAGAAAGTTAGATAGAGATAGATAGATAGATAGATAGATAGATAGATAGATAGATAGATAGATAGATAGATAGATGAGAGACATATGAAATAGATAGATAGACAGACAGTCAGATAGATATGATAGATAGATTTCCACTGAGTGGCACAGCTTTGCGTCATGATGAATAAAGCTCCACCATCAAATACACTAATGAAGGAAACTGGAGAGGTGAGTACATGGCTGTTACATTTTATAGGCAACTTTGTAAGAAGATCAACAAATGTTCTGGAAAAACCTAGATTGAAGTGAAGACGTTACTTTATTATTAGGGGGGCAGCTACTGGCACCCCAGCAATCTGACAGCGAGAACATGTGACACGCATCCTAATATAACTGAAGCTAGCCCAAACAACAATATCATGTAATTAGAATAATGACAGCATTAAGCCTATGAGATGTAAGTCAGGTAGGTCACCGAGGGCTTTGTGCCTTTAATAATTTCCTTCACATTAGAGGTTTCTGCAACATACTGCAGTTTTTTTATATACCACTTCTATAGTAATACTTGTTTATTTTTTTATATTTCTACACTGGGCAAAAAAATATCCTTTTTCTATTTAATTCTAAATTCTGTAAATTATAAAACTAAAGTAAAAATAATGAGTTAAATTAGTCTTTTTGCTGCTGTAACACATAATACACTTCATTTCCGGTGATCCGCGCCGTCTATTTCTATGGCATCTACAATGGCGCAGATTTAAAAGCCAGGACCATTGATGGTTAAGCAGTTAAAGGCCGGTTCCCAGGTCTTCTTCACTGGCGGACTGTGAACACTTGCTGACAGGTAATCTTCTGCCCAGCGGTAATTATTTCCTAAGTACTGAAGAGCATGTTAATGTGTGAAGGGGCGCCCAGCCTCGGAGAACGTGGGAAGGACACAAAGGTAAGCTGTCTATCAAAACTAACTCAGAGCGGCTTTGTGTTCAGCACCAAAATAAACTTTTCTTTTTTCACATGTTACATTTGGCTCTGAGTACTGACCCCTTCCCCACGCCCTGTATGAAATGTAAAACCTTCTTAAAGCCTGAGCATTCCCTACGAGCACGTCAGGCAGGAGAGGAACTGGAAGGAAGAAGTCTTACCCCACTGGACGGAGAGGAGATCCATTCCAGTTCTGTCTGTTGTGCTTTGGAATCCAGCAATATAACTGCAAGAAAAGAGTCACGAGGAGAATTACTGGGAGCACATACAGGAGAGGTCAGATATTCCTTACACAATACGATGAGAACAGTTAAAACACACTGTAAAATAAAGTAATAAAAAAACATACATACTATATACATTCACCAATGGTATAAAAAACAAGTACATTGTGTGCAGAAAGCACGTTGAGCCTGCCTCATATATTTGTGGCTATGTCTTGTCTTTAGATATGTACATTACATTTTATATACTGATCTTAATGTTCCTTTTATTACATAGCTCCAGTCCACTCCATTCTTATATCTTTTTATACATTTTAAGTCTAAAACAAAATGTGATTTTTATCCATGATGGTCATCGTCTTGCCTTTTTTCGCCATCATCAGTTTGCTACGTTTACTTTGCCTATCTTTAGCTTGGTGAAGTAGAAAGCCAAGGATTTCACCAAAACATGGCACTGGTCCTTTCCACCACTACAGGGCGGAACATAAAGCCATGGGGAATTCATACTATGGGGATTTACTGTTGTTAGCTATTTCTTGTTTGTGTTACTTTTAGAGTATTGTAGACCTCTGTATAGAATATCTGTAAAGGGACGTCACCCACAAACAGTAGAATTGTGATCCAGGTATATTGTACATTCACACCAATGGTCACAGCTTCTGATCTACTTTAGCTGCTACTCACAGGCAGCAATATCAGGCGTAGCTCCTGGAGCAAATGTGCCACATGGAAACGCTGCATGTGAGGTCACCCAGACGTCCTTTCCTAGATTTATAGCAAGGCTGGCATCCTGTCTACACCTTGTCTGGCTCATGCTGACCTCTCAGTCATGACAGCATTTCTATTGTGTGCCTGCCTCTTTAAGAAAAGAGCCCGTTCTGCCAGGTTATAGCCTCGGACTGTAGGACGTATTGCATAAACTATGTGTTGTGTGGCTGGCTGCTGATCTGCATGTCAGCGTTACCCCACAGCACACGGGGGTAATGGTTCTACAATGAGACGTGTGGATTCAAGCAGAAGGACACGACATGGATATGTTTTGCCTGCAAGCACTGGAGACTGATCTTTCTGCACAGGACTATTCCCAGGACTATAAAGCTGCTGGAGGAAAGGCAGCGGTCTCTCCTTATCTCGTGTCCTGCTTGGCTGGATCATTCACTGCTGACACTGAGCTGTGATCTGCATAATGTATGCATACAGCTCTAGGGGTAATGCTCAATGTGCCTTCACCTTATCCTACATCTCATCCCATGGTGGCCCTCACAATCTGCCCTGAGGGCTCTACATCCTATAGACTGGCCATAAATCAAGGCTCACCTGCAGGGACTGTGGCACATGTGTGTATATCACTCTCATCATACATGGAAGATGGGACTACAGCACTACTTTTGATAACCATGTCATATTCCTGGTCACAGGTTGAGGAAGTCTCATCTGGTTCATAATGGACTTACTGCTGGATGGATGCATGGACCCTGCTGTTTCCTACAAAAAGCCAGGGCTGGAAAATAAGTGTCATGGTCTGGTGTAGAAGAGTCACATATGAGTGTATGAGGCAGGGTGCAGTGTCCTGCAGAAGGAACAGGGGGATGATGAGGGGAGAAGACACAAGACGTTGTGTCCTGGTGGGGTGCTCTGGGTGGTCACTATGCTCCTTCTACAGGAGCTGCCTGGAACTTTCCCTCCGAACAAGCACAGGAGCTATGGGAGACCAGCTGTACCGGCACATTCCCCAGCTCCCCTCCTCATCAATGACCCTAATACGAATAATATATACTATACTAATACTCCGACTACTCTGCATTCAATCAAATCCGTCCACACGGAATCATACCTGTACCAGTACTATACCAGCAGCTCCACACACACATGTATAGAAAGCGGTCTATCATGTCAGGAGGGCATGACAATTACTGCCCTGAAGACCAGGCCACAAGACAGGTTTAAAAAAGTTGTATTAGTACTAAATGCACTACTACCCCCATGTGAGACCTCACAGAGCAAGTGCACTATGACCCCCCTTGTATGTAGCACAGAAGATCACCCAATTATGACTACACATAAATGCACACAGGTAATATTATTACTACACATTAATGTACAGATTACGTATAGTGTTACTCCCAATATGTGGCACAATAGATCACACAGGTAATATTATTACTCACTTATACTTCACGGGGTTGCAACTATTAATTCAAGGAGTGAGAGACCACGGCGGACACAAGTACATTTTACTAGTACTCCTCGAGGTGGGTGACACCAGACGACATATAAACATACACATTGCTGCTACACACACATAAGTAATATTACTACACACGCATGCAGTCCAATTGTGACAGACAAGACAAGTAATAAGGTTATGAAACTTTAGCGACTCTGGTAATATTATTAATACCCACACTAGTACTCCAGTATATGAGACACCATATAAGTAATACAATATTACTCTATATACTAGTACTGTAGTTAATGAGATGCCACATTATATTAATACCTATACTAGTACTCCAGTGTATGAGACGCCATATTAGTATTACTATCTACGCTAGTACGCCAGTGTACAAGATGCTACATAAGTAATATTACTGTCTACGGTAGCACTCCGGTGTATGAGATGCTACATAAGTAATATTACTGTCTACGGTAGCACTCCAGTGTATGAGACGCCATATTAGTATTACTATCTACGCTAGTGTACGAGATGCTACATAAGTAATATTACTGTCTACACTAGCACTCCAGTGTAGGAGATGCTACATAAGTAATATTACTCTCTATGCTAGCATTCCAGTGTATGAGACGCTACATAAGTAATATAACTATCTACACTAGTACTCCAGTGTATGAGATCCTACATAAGTAACACTGTATTACTATATATACTAGTACTGTAGTTTATCAGATACCACATTCTATTAATATCTATACTAGTACATCAGTGTATGAGATGCCACATAAGTATTATTACTATTTACGATAGTACTCCAGTGTATGAGACAGCACATAATACTGTATTACTATATATCCTAGTACTGTAGTATATGAGATGACTAATAAGTAATTACTAGCTATACTAGTACTCCAGTGTATGATACACCAAATAAGTAATATTACTATTTATGCTAATACTCCATAGTAGTTTACTATACTAGTAGTCCAGTCTGTGGCAGACAATACACAAGTAACACCACTGCCTAGATTAGAACAGCACATAATAATATAAGTACCACCATTAGTACTCCAGTGTGACAGACAGCACTTATCACTCAAAACACATGACTATTCACCTATCTATACTCAGGTAAGTCAAAGACCCCGCCACACAAGTTATAGTATTGCCTACATTAGTACCCAGTGGAGTCACCACACAAGTCATATTATTTGATTACGTGTTTGACAATACCCAGATAAATATTATATTAAAATATTATTATTATTAATATTATCTCCCACTAGTACTAGGTGTGTGACAGTCCCCAGACAATATTATTATTGTCTCTCATAGCACTCAGGTGTACGAATCCCTACACAAGTCATATTATTACTGTCTCCCCCAGTACTCAGGTGTATGACAGTGCCCACACATGTTCTATTATTACTGTTTCTCCCAGTACTAGGCATGTGACAGTCTCCAGACAATATCATTACTTTCTCTCCTAGTACTAGGTGTAAGACCCTCCCCAGATAAGATCTATTATTATTGTCTCCCCCTACTACTCAGGTGTACCAGTCCCCACACAATTATTACTGCCTCCCCCAGTACTAGGCATGTGACAGTCCCCAGAAAGTCCTATTATTTGTGTGTCTCCCCTAGTACTCAGATGTGTGACCCTCCCCACATAAGTCCTATTATTATTACTCAGGTGTGTGACAGTCCCCACAGCGGTCCTAACATCAGGTATGTATGTGACAGTCCCTGCAGCGGTTTTAATATTAGGTATGTGACAGTCCCCGCAGCAGTCCTAACATCAGGTATGTGACAGTCCCCGCAGCAGTCCTAACATCAGGTGTGTGGCAGTCCCCGCAGCAGTCCCTCTCACTTTCAGCACCGCACCAGACGTGGTCGCTCGTGCAGAGCCCCAGGAGGGCGCCGATAAATAAAGCTCGGGCGCAGATAACGGAACACGCGGTTCCTCCGGGACTCTCTATACATAGAGCAGCTTCTTGCCATGACGTGCACGGAGTTTCTCCACAACACAGAAAACTTCTCTCCTTACCCCCAGCAATGTCGCCCCTCCACGGGGCGAAAGGAGGAAACTTTGTGGGGCTCTTACCTTCCTTGGCAGTCTGTGCATCCGCGGTATGTGCAAATAGAAGGAGGCAAAGGAATAAGGTAATCCGAGCTGCACGGGAGGACATGGTGCTGTGTGCTCGGAGTGAGCGGCTGCTGTCGGGCTGCAGACTCTCAGGTGCTGTGCGCAGAGTGGCAGCCGGCAGAATACATTCCTGTGAACGGAGGGATGCTCGTCCCTGCTCCAGCGCTGTGCCAGCCTCTGACTGCAGCTTGGATGCTAGATCCTAGCGGGTTAAAGGAGCTGTGCGGACGTCAGTGTCACGTGGCCGGCCTGGGCGGAGCCTCGGACCTGTGTGGCGGTGAGTGCGGGAGGAGGTGACACGGGAGCGAACTTGTCTGCTTGTGGAAAGTTTCCTATCAGTGCGCTGTTATACATATATTCCTATCAGTTCGCTGGTATATATGTATATAAATATATATATATATATATATATATATATATATATATATATATATATATATATATATATATATACACACATTACATACAGTCTTCCACCGTCTGCTAAGAAGTCGCCTGTTCTGTTCAGGTGTGCGCAGTCCCATGTAAGCAGAAGATTTCTGGTGTATGCAGTAGTCCCATGTAAAAGTTTGTTCTGTGGGCTTCTGAAAGCTTTCTAATTCTGGCATGTGCAATGCCATGTGAAAGTGTGTTTGGTTGGATTCCTGAAGCTCTCTGGTGTGTGCAGTCCCATGTAAAAGTGTGTTCTGTGGAATTATGGAAGACTTCAGGTATGTACAACCTGCTGTACAAATTCTGTGTGCTGCAATGTTCTGAAAGATTTCTGGTGTGTAGAATACTATAAAAAAAAAGTGTGCGGTCCTATGGAAGAGCACGGCTGGTGTGTGCAGTCCTCTCTGTCATCCTGGGGCTCAGACCCCCTCCGACCACGTAGTGGGGTGCAGTGTCCCATCACTGTGTGTGGTGAGGTGTGTGCCAGCAGCGCCATCATCTCTACCGAGAACAAAAAGCAAAAAATGGAGTGAGACACAAAAGGCGGGGAATGAAAACACTAGGAAGGGAATCGTGCTGGAATAGAAAGATAATTGGTAATAGGAGATAAGAACGGGCACCAATGGAACACCTAAAAGAGGCAATAAGATCAGAAAGGTGATAGGCTGCAACTCACAGAACCAATAAAATAGCACGGACTCACCAGGAATGGTGGACCGTATGTCTAAACAATGTATGGGGCGCCTCAGTATGTTTCCTGAGTGAACAGAATAAAACGGCATAATTAGTATAAAAAAGAGCAATCTTATCTTTTAGCTCATAAAAGGTAAACACAGTGATTACAATTATAACCATTAAAAATAGGCTAAAAATAATAATAGGCCAGTTAAATCGATTATGTCACTTCACTAGGGAGGGGGATGTACAAGACACTTGACACACTCTCCTCCCTCGAATGAGAACCACCACGTCCACAAGGATGATGACCTGGGGTACTTCCAAACATAAGGTGCTTTATTAGAAACAAGCTCTCTACCACCCAGTTTTTAAAATGAAGGATTTTGTATTTTCCTCTGTCTATAAATGAGTTTTTATGGCATTTTTCCATAGGACAAGATGTAGTCTCCTGTTTACACCCGACAGGTGGATGGATCTGTTTCTGGAGTGCAGTGATTTCTTCAAACCCCATATATATGAAAGAGAATGCATGATCATGATGTAACATCTTCCTGCACCGTATATCAGCAGTTTTCACACATGGACATACATATAGAACGCAGAATGTGGAGGGCAGCTGTGCCACAATGTTCCCTCTAAGCGTATGTAGATAGTGAGCAGAGCAGTTAGGGACCTGGGTGCTGGTCCTTCTAAGCTGGTCTGTAGAGCTGCATCAAGCAGGTGAGTATCTGATATTTTTAATATCTTTTAGCCAGTGCTTGTCTGTAGCAGTGGATGGCGAGTGGCTGTGCATATGTAGCTGTTCTCCCTTCTGGCGATAGCAGCAGGTCCCAGAGGTGGAAGGTCAATCAGCGTATGCGCAGTACATCTCCATCGGCTTTCCTCAATGCTTAGATCTGAACTGTGCATGTGTTGATTGAACATTTTGGGATTACAGGGCCTGGAAGGAAGACAATGAGGATGCCTGGTCCTGTCAATCAAGGGGAGGAGGGAGTGGCTAAGAAGGAAAGGCGGTGGTGAAGTAGTGCTCCAAGGGACTAGGCAAGCGGCTTGGTGCACTGAACACCTCATTATCTTATGAAATGAACTGCAGATTTCTCAAAGACAGGGCCATAGATCTCAAGAAGAGGGGTGTTGTTTCACTCATCATGATTAACAGTAACAGACAGTATGCCTGGAGGGTGGAATGTGCTGATATGTGATGTTTAACCACTTCTGTGAACAAGAGGAAAGTCAGTGCTCCATGGTTGCAGCGTTGCCCTGGCTGTAACACTGATGGTGCGTCCTCCTAGAGAAGCCTGCAGGGAAGGGATACAGAGGAGCAGTTCTCTGTATGATTAGGCAGCACATTTCAGGAGCGCTCTATGCAATTATTTAGGCTAAATCCACACGAACGGGAAAAATGTCTGTGAAGGCCGTCACGTGGAAATTATTAGAATCAATTGAAGTCCATTTACATGACCGTTTTTTTTAATGTCCAGTGAATGTCCGACAGAAAATAGGACAGTCCTACTTTTGGCCATTTTCACAGCCATATGGACCCCATTGAAAACAACGGGGCCGTTTTTAACGGCCGTTTAGACGGGAGTGCACTCGTCTAACGTCTGTTAAAATTGCATACAATGGGGTAAAAAAAATACCTTATCCACAGGGACAAGCGCTCCTCACTGGATGCAGCAGCACTCATCATGATGACATCATGACGCTGGTAGCGCAGGTCTTTTCCTTTTGCTTGTCCCTGTGTCTTCAAGTGGATGAAGTGAGTACTATTTTTTTTACACAGGAAAAATGGAGGCCAAAGGGGGCCATTAATAATACTAGGGTGCTCTAATGGGGGCATTAATAATACTGGGGGCCACTAATGGGGGCATTAATTATACTGGGGGCCACTAATGGGGACATTAATTCTACTGGGGGCCACTAATGGGGCATGAATTATACTGGGAGCCACTAAAGGAGGTATTATTGGGAGCAGTAATAATACTGGGAGCACTATGGGGGGCATTATGTATATGGAGGGCTCTGAAGGGGTTGGGATTTAAAAAAAAAAAAAAAAAAAGCCAGTTGAATTCATCTGTTTTTATTGTCCGTTTTTAACAACTGTTAAAACACAAAAAATAAGTGCAAAATGGGTTTACAAATGGCAGGCACACTGTATTGTGGGAATGTAGTCTAAGGACTGAGGTTTTATTGCTGCATCATAAAAATATTTGTCCCCAGAATTTCTCTCTCTGGGGTTAATAAAGTCTTGCAAGTTTTAAAATATACATGTACATATACATCTATATACACACACATATATGATATAGCTCACCAACTGAAAATGATAAAGAAGAAATGATAGCGCTGGAAGCTGTTCCATCAGACAGCCCTCACCATCTCCAGGGAGCAGCAAAGACAGAAGACTGATTAGAGGACTCAAACAAAACACTAACAAGCTTGTTGACGTGATCTATCTGACTGAAGATGTTTCTTCCCTTCCTGAGTTAGAGGTCGAATTAGCAAAGCTTGTAGATGAGGCCTCCTCCAATGTAAGTGAGGAGCTTGGTTAACCGGGGAGTAACTCTTCTCAGAAACCAAAAGGCATTCCTCTTTCCAAACAGAAGTTTAGGGATCTGGAAAGCTTAACCGATGCACAGCAGAGTTTCCAAAAAAAGTGTAAAATGGCAGAGCCTCCCACCTTTCCTCACTGCTTTCCCATCCTTGGATGAGGAGACCTGTGTCCTGATGAAGACAGAATCCTGGATGAGGGAAGAAGGGATTGTTGCCTCCATTGGCTGCTGGTCCCAGTGTGTGCTGCGGGAGAGTTCCCCAGTCTTTTCAAACAGATGAAGACTCACCTGGTCAGGAGGTCCAGAAGCACCAAGGGTCTCTAAACTGTTTTCACCACATCTGAGATGTCACCAGAGTGGGACCTTGGTGTTGGGCTTTTTGGACATGGCATAATGATGTGTAAAGACCCAGCACTAGGAGACACAAGAAGGGGGGAAGGGGTGCAAATGTTGTTACATTTACTCTGATGTCTGTGTTTTCTTCCCTTGTTTGTTTACCAGCTCTCTGTCGACATTGATTTCAATGGGACGGCTCGTTCCTATACACTTCAATGGGACGGCTTGTAATTACACCTGCTCACCACCACTGCTATGTTGACGGCGCACAGGAAAACAATGAAGAGAAAGCTCACCAGATTCATCATGCTGTTTACTAGGTTGTCTCTATGTAAAAAAATATAAATAGATATATAGTTTGTTTGTTTTTTTTTGTTTTTTATAAAGAAACAGCACCACTGTGCCTGGTATATATCATCCCAGTTGCAGTAAATGGGATCGACTCATAGACAAGAGTTGTGCTAAGCCAGACTCCTTTTTTTCTTATCGTCTACAATCTGTTTTATAGGGTGATGGAAATGTGTTTTATATTTTTCTCACTATGCCCTTTTTTTGTGTGAGTGGGTTGGGTCCTCGCTCCGAGACCACTCACCAGTGAGCAATATTGACATATCAATATGCACCGCAGAATGCAGACACTCAGCGGACTTCACTAGTAATTCAGAAAAAGAAACAAGGCTTTATTAGGTTTAGGCCTCATGCACACGAACATGTGCCGGCCGTGCCCGTGCTGCGGGCCGCAAACTGCTGTCCGCAATGCATGGGCACTGACCGTGAGGCCACCGCATGCGGATCGCGGACCCATTCACTTGAATGGGGTCTGCGATCCGCATCCGAGGGTCCGCACAGCAAAAAAGTAGTGCTTGCGCTACTTTTTTGCGGTGCAGAGGCATGGCCAGAAACACCACGGAAGCACACCGTAGTGCTTCCGTGATGTTCTGATCCGTGCCTCCGCTCCGCATCTCCCGGATCGCGGACCCATTGAAGTGAATGGGTCCGCGATCCATGATGCGGCCTGCACACGGCCGGTGCCCGTTTATTGAGGACCCGCCGTATGCGGCCCGCAGCACGGCCACGGCCGGCACACGTTCGTGTGCATGAGGCCTTAATTTTAAATGGTTATAAAATAATAATTTAAAAAACTGTCTAAGTATATTTATCCATATATCAGAATATAAATGATGGACATGATGATAATGTGCTGCTGCTCTCTTCTGGATCCAGGAACCTTTTTGTTATGTGCAGTCTTAGGCTGCGTTCACATCATGAGCGTGTCCCACATTAAACAGATGCCATATAGTGAAATCCTTCAGCAGAGGGTCATATTTAACATATAGGGATTTTACTGGACTCCACGGATGGAAACACACAGTATACTACTCTTTTCCATCCTGTTTTACCCCACATATACATTAAATGTGGGACAAAAAGTGTGATGTGAACACAGCTCGGAGCTGAGTACCAAAGAGAGGAGAGTCATAAGTTCATTTATAGCTCTCTCTTTTGTGTCCACTCCTGTAAAAAAGTTTAAAAAAAAAAAAAAAATCACGTGTGATTCCAGCCTTATGGAAAGGCGTGTTGTGTGAAATGATGGCAGCGTTGTGGTGTATGCAGTTTTATCTAAAACATTTCAAAGTAGTATGAGCTAAATAAATGTAACACGTGCAATACTGACATGCTTTATATAAAATAGTGGTCAGTCTTTTCCTTCTAAGCCAATTTACGCACGTGTGCGGGTGAACGCGCATAAGATGCGGACAAGTTTTTCTGCAGCATATCCGCACCAAAGTCCACAATGTCTAACAGCGGTTTTTGATGTACATTTGATGTGTTTTTTTCCACAGATCTCATACTTCGATTGAAAAGGGTGAAATCTGCAGCAAAATCAACAAACATAATTAACATGCTATTGAATTTGCACACAGCAGGTCCACAATATACGGGCACTGGCCGTGTGCACTTCGTATCATGGATGCAGATCCATTGGCCTGAATTGGTCCTCAATCCTCAAGGAGTGGAGGCACGGATTGGAAGCACTGCAAAAAAATATAATAGAACATGGCCTTTTTTTGTGCGGTACAAAATATCTCTTGCGGATGGCAGACCCATTCAAGTCAATGGGTCCGCATCCACAAACGGTATGCACCCAGCTGGTGCCCATGCATTTAGGACCACTCTCGTGTGCATGAGCCCTTAGGCTGGTTTCACATAGTCAATGTTCGGACAGCATTTTGTCAGTTATTTCCATCAGTTATTGTGAGCCAAAACCGGGCACAGGTCAAAAACACAAAACAGGTACAGATCTTTCCCTTATACCTTATCTCTGTGTAGCCTCTATTCCTGGTTTTTGCTGAAAATCACTGATCAAACACCGACTGTGTGACGATGGCCTTAGAAAAATCCAAGTAACATGGTCTTAAGGGTGCAGCCTGCCAAACTTTTTTTTTTTTTTTACTTAAAAAAAACAGAATTTTCGCATTTTTTTCAGGATGTTGATTTTTTAGTCACATTTTTCTTGGTGTTTTTTCCTTTATAGAGAAGTCTATGAGAAAAAATACTTGAGAAATAAAACACCACACCCAGAGCATGTTGTAGTTTAAAAACCCCCAAAAATGCACATCAAGGTTGAAAAAAATGCTGCATTTACTGTTTCTCATAGACTTCCATGCAACAAGCATGCAACAAACAACAGCCTTCTTCAAAGTTTTCTGTTTGTTTTTTTCATTCATTACCTGGTGTTTTTCTCCTATAGACCTCCAAAGGTTTTCTTTTCTATCTTTGTGTGGCTTTGGATAACGCAGGTGCAATGTGTGTTGGTGTTTTTGTTACTATTGCCTTCTCCCCATACAGCTCTACAGAAGAAGTGACATTCTAGTGGTACATGCATGGTTGTAAAATATGTTATAAGCACAAAAAAACACCTCAAAATTCCACCAAAAAAGTATTGATCAAGTTAGACATTTCTTAGGCAAACTTCCCCTTCCCTTCAATAAAACGGCAGGACCAAAACCATATGTGAATGAGTTTTAATGGTCCATGTGTGTGTTTTTTTAATACAAGTGTTTATGTGGTGTTTTACAGCTTTTGATATTTTCTGCATGAGAAAAAATACATCTAGAAACTACTTCATTTTACTAAAAACTCCACTCAGCCTAAAAAAACGCAAAAACACGTATGTAGACAGTGTTTTACTGTAAACTGAGATCTGGCCACAATATTTAAAAAAAAAATGCCACTGAAAATATATTGCAACCCTGTGCGTGAAACCAGCCTATACTTTGGAATTCAGCAGGAGTATCATTGGGAAGATCCCGGGACTACTCGTAAAGGCTGCCAATGAACGGACAGTCCAGGACAGGAGTCTGGCAGCAGACCAGTGACAACTAGCTCAGGACGGCATACAACCCATACTGTCTGTGCAGCCGGTCACCTGCATTGTGGCCCTATGTGTGTGCAGGAAGGACCCCCTCCGTTATCTCTGACTACTGGTCTTTCTTTTCATCCCACCAATGTACATGTGTAATATACACGGCATATTTGTATACAAAGGCACGAACCAGGATCGGTAAAGTTCATGGGAACATGGCAGAGCTTGGAGAGCATTTTTATTTCTCACAGGACACTTGTAAAAGTGACTTAAGACGCTGCTTCCATTCATGAGAGCACCAATTAATGAATGCATTGATTAATATATGCCTGGGTAATGTGCGTGATTGACAGGAGCACAATATCAAGCGGGAAAGACATTGAAACTTCTCTGCAATACATAATGAAGTTTGGTGAGGCTGCTCATTATTATCTCAGTCTACATTCCTGCTAAGTACAGCCATGGGAATGTGGTTGCCATGTCACTCCAAGTGCTGGAGAAGTGTTTAGCAAATGGACACTGCCCTGACATCTCCTCAGATCAATACTTCCCTGCCTGGCTGGCACACATTATGGAGGGACCTCCAGGGATCTGCAGTTCAACTGACTGCTATCTGAGATATTTTATTCTATAATTCATTTTCCTGCATGATTATTTATTTAGCTGGCTGGAGTCACAATGTCGACTGTCTCTCGTCTACGCAGAGTAGGACAGCCTGTGGTCCAAACCTTTTGAAAGTAGAATGCTGAGAATTGTGGTTTCACAATAGACAGAGAGCCACAAGTTATTTAGTAAGGGCTCTGTATCAATACTGTCACTTGTCATTTTTTCTTTAGACCTCCCAGAAAATGTTCCAGTTCCTTTGTAAATTTGGTGCATGTTTCAAGCACTAATTCCCCCAGAGAATGTTTGTTAATTTATGGGGTAAATATACATTACTAATATGTTCATATGTCTTGACCATTACTTTCCAGGGGGGTCATGTTTAAAAAGTGTCACCGAAAATGGAAACAAAAAAAAAAGCAAATGTTCCAGTGACCTGCAATACATACAAGGATACATGTCATTTCTGATCCTTTCTTAAGACCCTACAAGTAGAACCTACATATGAACTGTAATTCTTGCATTGTCTTGTTGCCTTCTATTTCCTATGTTTACAGCTTGGAGACATTGATGAATGGATCCCCTTGTATTCTGACAATATATAGATCCTTAGTTACTACAACCCTTGTTAAAATAATCATACATGTTCTTTTTGTGTTTTCTTTCCTGTCCGATAGCCAACGGTTTATTTACCATGAATTCTAAGTCATATATGTTCAGGCCTTCTCCAGCAGTGACAACCTGGATGAACGCAACTTGTGCATACTCCTTCAAGAACTTATCTCTAAGTACTCTCTGAGTTCTCTATTTAACAGTTTGCCCTCTAATCAAAGTGATGTCATATCACTAGGATATGACATCACTTACAGATTAAAGGGGTTCAAAAATGTTTTTTTTTTCCTGTAAAACCACTTTGTTGATTGATATGGGGTGAGATAACATAAAGTGAGAGCTGCAAGTACAGTGTATGCAACTCTCACTTCAACCTGCTCTAGTTCAGGCTAGATTGTGACTAGAGCTATGTTCATCATCTTGTTTTAAAGCCAAGATTGTAGCCTGAGAAATAACTCTATAGCTTTCCCCCCTCCCCCTTTGTAGCCATACAGCACCAGGTCTTGTATAAATCACTATTGTCGTGTTTTACTTGAATGAACTCCGTTATGGCCAATCAGTGGGTGGAGAGGTGTTAAAGGGTTTGTTCTACAATAATTCATCACCTGTATATGATTGGTGGAGGTTCCAACAAATTAAGAGAATGGGATCCTAGAGTTTTTGAAGTGATATTACCAAGACCACTGCTTGTTCCATTTAATTCTATGGGACTGTCGAAAGAGAAGTCGAGTAAAGCTCTTGGCTATATCCAGCAGTCCCATAGAGATAAATGGAGCCTGCATGACCATCACTCTATTCACACTGGCACCCTATTCTTGTCATCTGGCTCCCATCAGTCAAACGCCCACTGATCAAAAACTTATAACCTATCTTGTAGATAAGCCCTTATGATGGGACAGCCTTTACACAATCCTTCCTGGCCGGCTGTGTGCAGGTGCAGTGACCAAATGAGTAGGTGGGAGTGCATGAGGGTGGTATAGATGGGGGTTGTAATACTCATGGTGATTGTCCTCCCCAACACTCCCTAGAGCCGTGCAGTAGTATGGAGGGGGCACCTTTAATTGCGTACGGGACACACCCTGTTCTTGAAGGTTTTCCTGCCTGATGTTAATTGGGATACCCTTGGTGTAGGTGAGACAATGATGAGGCAAGGTTTAATGCAACAAGTCCACTGTACTTAACAGGCAGTTCAATGGATGGTACACAGGCACTGAACAAATTAAGCACAATCTTTACGGTTAGCATATACATGTTCTCACGGTTCTGTACAGGGGGATATGAAGGTATAAATGTCCTCTGGAGTTCCTCTCTATATAACCTGCACAGTCTTCTCAAATCCGACCAAAGGGTGCAATTTTTCTCTGTCTCTCAACAATTATGTTTCTCTCTGCTCAATACAATGTCCAGCTCTATTTCAGCTTATTTAATAAGGATTTCTGCTGGTCCCACTGCAGGGGCAGACATTTAAGGAAGTATTCTGGTTGTTAGAAGTTATCCCCTTATCTCAAGTTATCATTTTAGGGGGCTGCAGAGTGAATGGGGCCCCCTTTCTCATGATCATAGGGGTCCCAACGGTAGGACCCAAACAATTCTAATAATTATTCCCTATCCTGTTGATAGGAGATAACCTCTAACGACCGGAATACACATTTAACAGGCGGCCAGCCTATCTGTTAATTATGACAGGGAATCTGAGACTTCTAATCCCACCAAATTGCAGTGAAGTCCAAAACAGATATATGTGTATGTTACCTTTCACTGGCTTGTATCTTATATTTCTCTGCACTCTCCCTTGTAAATAGCTGCTGTGCAGCCTCATTAGTTCAATTTTTCCCTCAGAGGTGGGTTCAGCACACTTTTCTCAGACACAGGGCTCACAAATCAGAGACTTACCTGCTCACTCCAGATTCTGACTACTTCCAGTAGGGTGGAGCCAGCTCACACCAAACAACCGCCTATCAACTGAGGTAGGAACTGGATAATAAACCCTATACTTACCTATACACAGCCTTTGAGATACACAGTGAACAAATACAATAATATTACATGAATCCCTTTAAGCAGTAGAGCACTGCAGCAGCAGAGAGCTAAAGCACAGCCTCACCCACTTGTAGTTCCCTGCACAGTGGCCAGGGGTGCGCCTAGCCTTTCTGCTGCCTGGGGTGAAAACTGAAATGGCACCCTCCCACCCATGCCAATTTCTTAACTTAAACCCTTTGCCACAATGAAAGCGCTCATTGATCATGGCCCTTCCGCTGCCCCCCTCTTGCCCCTACCTGGTCCTGCGTAAGGCAACGGCCTCACCTGGCCTCATGGGTGGTGCACTCCTAACAGTGGCCAAGAGCTTCACTGTGCAGGAGATAAGCCAAGGAGACAACACTACCTCCGTTCTTGTAATGATCGGGGTCCCAGAGGTTGGATCATGCCAATTATAATGTTGAGACTAGTAATATTCCATAACATTATAATGTGACAATACCCCTTTACTGTATAACGTATATAAGACAGGGCAGGATTTAATTATATATTGTACTGTATGTCAATGTCATAAAAATACTAGTAAACAAGAAATACAGACTTCTATAAAAGACATTGATAGCATCTACAGTTAATACAGGATGTCACTTTCTTCATGTATATTACTTATATTTCAATCAATAGTTCCATATTTCAGTGCGTGATAATATGCATTTACTCTCTGGGCAATATCAAGGGTTAATGTAAGAAAATGGATTCCCAAAATCTTACTATAGATGGTTCCTGTAGTAGCATCCGTGATCTTCAGGCACTCACTTGGCAGTGAGTAAAACTAGTTTATTATGTAGCTTAATGTTCGGCTTGGCATCTATTCCTGCAGGTAAGGCCAGTCCTACGCTACATTGCAGATCACACAGTCATATAAACACTGTGCTGCAGGCATATACTGTATACTGGACCCAGCACAGTCATTTAGAGGGACAGCACCTGCTCTACTCCCAAATATCTTGAAAGATGTCTTTATTTTGAAAATGATGAAAAAGGAAGTGTCAGCCTGGCCCCTAGCTGCACATTAGTACCGGCACTGTATGTTATGTAGGATTCATTATGTAGGATTCACTGCTTTTTGTAGCAAGGTATAAAATATATTACTTCACCACCAGAATTTTAACCCCTTCTGGAAAAACCATGTACAGATATGTCAGCACATGGAATACAACAGATGCGCCGACACAATCACATGCAACAGGACATCTGTCATAGAAGAAACCTTCAACCCAGATGTTTAACCCCTCTATTATGAGCCCTGGCATTACAATTGCCAAAATTGCTTCTTTATGCAATCCGTCAACATAAAAAAATTCATATAATTATAACACTAAACTATGCTATCGCACACAAACAAGCCCTCAAATTAAAACTAAAATAATAATAATTTAGTTTGGTTCTCGAGAGGTTAACATTAGTATATTTTTGGGACATTTGGAATATATAAAAAAATAAGTGATTGTTTTAGCTGGTCCAGTTATATAAATAAGGCAGGGGGTTATTTTCTGTAAATTGCCTCATCATTATCAGGACACGTTCATATGATCTGTATTTGGTCAGTATTTTACATCAGTATTTGTAAGCCAAAATCAGGAGTGGGTCCAAAATACAGAAGAAGTGGAAATCTTTCCATTATACTCTTTCTTCGTGTAGGTATCACTTCAAGCTTACAAATATTGGTGCAAAATAAATGTGCAAATGAGACCATAAACTTTAAAGAGTTTATCCCGCAAAAAGCATTTATCCTCATTTCTACATTGTACTCAACTGTCTCCTTCATCTCATAGACCGGGGTACTCAAATACGTCCACATACAGTACCTGGTTCTGCCATCAGGTGAGGAGCTAAGATTCCCCCCCCCCTAAAAAAAAAAAAGGTGATGCTCCTCATGTGGGTCCAGAGCTCTCCACATGCATTGCTCTAACTGTTCTCCTAGGTTTATTTCAAGCTGGCAGCTCAGGGGGCTGGGTCCTCTCTGCTGCAGCTCTCTCCCTGTAACTGCCACAGCTTCTGGTAAATATGGCTGGTGGCAGCTCAGGGGGTGCATCCTTTCTTTTGCAGCTCTTGCTTTAATACAGCTTTCTTTCTGCTGCAGCTCTCTCCCTATCACAGCTCAGAGGGTGTGTCCTGTCTGCTGCAGCTATCTCCCTGTAACAGCCACAACTTCTAACAGTAAATCTGGCTGGGGGCAGTTAAAGGATTGAACTGAGCATGTGTGTCCACCTTGGTACATGGATGTGCATATAACTTTACAGATTAAACACCAGGGGACGCCATTATAATGAAATATCTCACAGCAGAATCATTTTTGTAACAGAAAGGAAATTATAATGGTAACTAGTTTAACTTGTTCCAGCCAACTTACAGTTCAGTTACAGCCGGATCGCAGCCAGGTCAGGTAATCAGTCCATGACATCCACAATAAAGTCATGCAGGCTCGGGTCTCCTCTAGGACCGTCCACAGGTTAGTGTTTGCTTCACACGTGCTTTGCAGTCTGTGATCTGTAGCCACTGTGACATAGTGAAAGGTCTGTTGCTTGATGGAAGGTATTTTCCTCCCAGCATGTGCTGCTGGACTGATTGACAGCCAGGTGAGGTCAAGCACCGGACTGGATTGTAGGTGCCAGTCCGGGCTTTGCTGACACCAAACAGTGTTAAAAGCCAGCCAAACTGAAGCAGAGTGAGGAGAGGAAGGCTGGTGCCTGAATGAAGGCTGGAGACCTGTCTGGGAGGACAGAGGGGACTATATTTCTGTAAATGGACTCTTTATGCAGAACCTGCAGCATGGTGTGAATGAATACCAGGACTTTCAACTCAGGTGAAGTTGTTTTGATGTACTGTTATACCTGCGTGTGTGAATAAAACACTGCAGTTGGATTGAGAACTGTTTTTTGTGCCTCTGTTTTGCGTCCGCTTACCCTGCCTACCAGAGCGAATCCCCAAACCACCCATACAGACACACCCTGCTTCGTGCTGCTGACTTTTAAACACAATCGTGGACATGGGCCACGTATAAAACCTGGAGTGGATCGTGCGAAATAAGCACCCACCCAGCACTTTGCTTATTCCCAGTAAAAGACAGGCCTGCATAAGCTGATATCAGCTATACTAGGTCCAAACAGCTGTCCACTATCTATCTTAGTGGACACTCTAGTTACTGGCTTCCACTCCACCAAGGCTGGGTACCTTGGTGTTACGCCTCAGGTGCACCACAGCAAACCACGATATGCATCTCCTTAATAGGTTTCCTGCACCATTCTCGGAGATATATACAGTCCTTCATAATTGAGTCTTGTCACTGCCTCACACTAGTTTTCATGTTGAATTATATTAAAATAACATTTAATGGCACAACATTTTAATTGAGCAACCCCTGTAGTTTATACATAATGTAATGTATGGTCTTGAAGCATTATCTGAAATATATGTATAGCGGGTGAAATAAATATTGAACATGTCACAAATTTTCTAAGTAAATATATTTTTAAAATTGCTATTGACATGAAATTTTCACCAGATGTTGGTAACAACCTATCCAATCCAAACAGGCATAGAAATCAAACCATAGATGTCCATAAATGATGTGTAATAATGAGAAATGACACGGAAAAGTATTGAACACATGAAGAAAAAGGTGCAAAAAGCCATGGAAAGTCATGACGGCAGCTTAAATCTACCTGTAATTAGAAAGCAATCCCGCCACTTAGTGAAAAATATCAGCTGGTTGAACTGATGGCCTATACAAAGGTGTCTCATTATTAAGGTGCCACACAAGAAACATCTCATGATGGGTAAAACCAGTGAGCTCTCTCAAGACCTTTGCAGCCTTAAACTGATGGCATTGGTTACCGAAGAATTTCTAAACTACTGAAGGTTCCAGTGAGCACTGTTGGGGCCATAATCTGAAAGTGGAAAGAACATAATTTCACCATAAATCGGCCACAACAAGGTGTTCCCCGCAAGATTTGAGACACAGAATGAAAAGAATTATCAGAAGTGTTGTCCAAGAGCCAAGGACCACATGTGGAGAGCTACAGAAAGACCTGGAATCAGCAGGTACAATTGTTTCAAAGAAAATGTACTCAACCTCCATGGCCTGTATGCACGCTCACCACACAAGACTACATTGGTGAAAAAAATAGCATGTTCAAGCGCTTTTAAAGTTTTCTCAACAACATTTAGACAATCATGTGAATCATGGAAGAATATAGTCTGGTCAGATGAGACCAAAATTGAACTCTTTGGATGCCATAATACACACTATGTTTGGAGGCCAAAAAGCACTGCATATGACCCCAAAAACACCATACCAACAGTGAAGTTTGGAGGTGGGAACATCATGGTGTGGGGCTGTTTTTCAGCATATGGCACTGGCAAACTTCATATAATTGAAGGAAGGATGAATGGACAAATGTACTGAGATATTCTTGATAAAAATCTGCTGCCATCTACCAGGATGATGAAGATGATCCCAAATACACAGCCAAGGAAACTCTCAATTGGTTTCAGAGAAAGAAAATAAAGTTCACCTGACCTGAATCCAATAGAAAATGTATGAAAGGAACTAAAGCTCACAGTTCATAGAAGGAGCCCTCGGAACCTTCAGGATTTGAAGAGTGTGTGGAAAATGGGCCAAAATCACACCATGAGACTGTAGTTTCTCCATACAGGAGGCGTCTTGAAGCTGTCAACACCAACATAGGCTTTTGTATGAAGTATTAAATAAATTTCAGTAAGCGTATTCAATACTTTTTCCGGTGTAATTTCTCATTATTATGCATAACTTAATTTATGGACATCTATGGTTTGATTTCTTTGCCTGTATGGCCTGTGTTGTTACCAATATCTGTTGAGAATTTCATGTCAATAGCACCTTTAGAAATATATTTACTTAGAAAATTGGTGATGTGCTCAATACTTATTTCACCTGATATATGGTATGCAGGGTCATATTTAGAACCAGGCATACCGCATAGTAAACTGAGCCAGCTGTCACACTCAGCTCTGCTATATTGACCAACTAATCTCTGCTATATGTGTAGATAGCACTGCTTGTTGTGCGCTTTATCCTCTTTCCTTTGCTGGCTGCTTGGTATGTTAATCAGGTATTCTGATGTTTTACTACAGAGCATCTCAGGTTCAGGTATTCCAAATGTGCAGCCTAATTATCCACTTGTCACCCATGCGCACTGAGAGCTGCATTCCTGAGAAGCAAGCAAAGGATCCCTGGAGCTTGAACCCAACAAACAACATAATGTACTAGTCTGCTTTCACATTAGAGGACACGGATAAACCACGTCAAATTACCACCGCAGATTAAATATGTAATCTCTACTGTTCTATCTAAAACATACAATATGTTTCTTGTTCTTGGTTGCAGCACAGAAACCATGTATTGTTTTCTCGATGTCTAAATTGGACACAAAGAAACGCAGTGACTGGAAATAATAAAGTGCTTTCCGGAGTCAGTGTACTGAAGCTGAAGTTAACAGAATTAGTTTGAGGCCTGTTCTTTAAAATTACAGTTTAAGAGAAGAATATATCAAGATTCAATCTCTTCCCGTAAGAACTTCAAACGCAGGCTTTTCTTTAACAGGAAAGAATGGCAAGTACAGTTCTCTGTAGATTTATCTGTTTTATTTGTTTTTTTTTATTTAGAAAAATGGTTAATTCTTTTGTCAATTGTCTAATTTAAAGGGGTTCTCTGATTTTATATTGACATTTTTTAAATCTTCCCAGAGTAACTCAAACACTGCATTTTTTTGCCCCACATACCTGTTTTTCAGGTCACTACTTTCCTTCACCTTTTCTCAGCATCACTGCATCTCGGCAGGATGTTTACATACAGAACCTCCTGTTTTCCTTAACTTCATGTTTTCTACTTAAAGTCACCTACATATGCCCATAAAAAATAACCAATAGACCCTTTCTCATGATTCACCGGACCTGAGTAAAAATATATTTTATTGATCACCTGCTCTATTTAGCAGGAGGTGTGTTTTGCCTTACATCTGATATATGTAAGCTTCTATTCACACCTGGCTTTATTGCCGTCTATTTGAATATTGGTGCCAGTGAACATTTATGTGAGTGACATTGTATTCATTGTCACGACTCATCCCAGTAATCTTCGACTCTACAGCCAGCTATACACATACTCTATGTTCATGTAATATTATATAAGCATGTAATCGATATGACATTGAGTGCTATAAGCACTCTGCATGGAGGATTTTTTTGTCTTCCTACATTGTTTTCAACAATACCTATTCTGTGTATTTATAGTTTATTTAATCGTGTATCACTAAAATGTAGTATATATTTTTACTCAAACAGGTGCTTTCTGTTTTTTTGGTTGTTTTTAGTTTTCTAAATAAACTCACTACCCAGTCTTTCCATACTGTAGTCATAGTAGCCACAAGTCTACACATCTCTTCTTCATATTAGCTAGGTACAGCAAGTTTATTAAAACATTAATGAGAAAAGCATGTGGGGTTTGGTTATAAAACCCAACAGGAAGCTGAGGAAAATAGGGCATTCTGTATGTAGACATCCTGCTAGGATGCTGAGACAATGTCGATCCTTGGCTAAACTTTTAGAGGGGGTGGTGCAGCTACCATCCACCTCCATACAGGAGCCTTGTTGCAGGAAACTCAGAGCCTTCTTCACTAGCCGCAGATCTCCCTCCCTGGAAGACCCAGTTTGGAATCAAGGCACTGGAATCAGTCCGCAGCTACTCACATGGACTGTCAGGACTACCTGCTTTTTGCAGCAAGGCCCATCTCCTGTTCATAGGTGTAGTATCAATCCCATACAATCCTACTGATTTAGACTTCACAGGTTCTCTGTATGTCTATACACACATAGTGGTCACCACATAAGACCACTATGACCACAAAGACCACATAGTGAACACCTCATAGTCTGTATATATATCATCTATGTATTATCTGTTTATCTACCATCTATAGCTATTATTATTCTACAGTATATGTTATCTAATCTATTGTCTGTCCCTTTTTTTATTAATCCCCATCTTCTGAACTTTAATACTTTTCTTTTTTGCATTTTAGTTAACAAAACAGTTTCTAGCCATGACTAAATTAGATTAGAATTAGATTTCCTTTTCATGTAGACAGAGGAGAATCCAGAGAAGCATACATTGCTTGGCAACACTGAATTTAGCTATTTGTTTTGCCAAGGACTTTGCATTTATTTCTACTACATCATTTGTTTTGCAGATGCTGAGAATTACCAGAATGAATTTTATTGTCTGCATTTTTCTCTATACCTTCCATTTTGAAAAATAGGAAAAGCAAGACATATTTGAGAAATCCATTAAGTGGAAAACCACTTTACTGCTAACTGCTTTATTTCAGGATTTTATTTCACTTTGAAAGTATAACCACATGCTTACAGATGTGTCGGTGCTGAATGAGCTGATTGCATTACATGCCAGATTGTGGGAACTGCTTCAAACACTCAGCAATGTACGCTTTCTACCTGAACGAGGTGACAACAGCATAAACGTGGCAGTAGATCATGTGGTTGAGCAAGCGGTGAAATGCTACCTTCAATTTCATATGTGTATTGTTATTAATGAGTTATTAAGAGTTCTCAAAACAATAATATGCTTGTATAAGGGTACGGCCACATGGTCAGGTTTCTTGATGCAGTTTTGGAAGCCAAAATCAGGATTGAATCATAAAAGAAGAGAAAGTGTTCAGGACAGATACTTCTCTTTTTTTTAAATTCACTCCCGGTTTTGGCTTCCAAAGAAACCTGGATGTGTGAGCGTACGCTAAAAGACATTTAACATTTATACCCGGAATGAGATAAACGCTGCTGGAAAACAAACATTTTTCCACCGCTGAGTCTACAGAGATCCGGCAGAGAGTCTAAATACCGTAGAAAAATGCACCTGTTTTGTCCCCGTTCATTGTCAATGGGGACACAATTGAACAGAATGGAATGCACCAGAATGCATTCTGTTCCGATTGGTTGCGTTTCCATACCGGACAGAATAACGCTGCAAGCAGTGGTTTTCTGGGATGTGGAGCACGACACAAAATATAAGTCAATTGTGCTGGATCGTTTTCTCGGACAGAATACAAAGTGGTTTTAATGCTGGATCCGTGATTGTTATTTTAAAGATAATACAACCAGATCCCTTCATAACGGATGCAGTCGGAAGCGTTTTTGCTGATCCCTGCCGGATCAGGCAAAAACTGAAGTGTGAAAGTAGCCTTAGGGCTCTTTCACACGAACCAATGTAGTTCGATAATTCAGCTGTGTGTAAGAGAGCCAAGCCCCGTTCAGGACAGCAGAGGCACGGAGCATTAACATTATTGATAACGCTCTGTGTCTCTCTGTGATCTTTTACTACAAAATCACAGTGAGATAAAGTTGTCACCGTGAGTTTGTAGAAAAAGATCACAGAGAGGCACAGAGCGTTATCAATCATGTTAATGCTCCGTGCCTCTGCTCTCCTGAACGGGGCTTGGCTCTCTTACATGCAGCGGAATTATCGGACTGCATCCGCTCGTGTGAAAGAGCCCTGAGGGCCCATTCACACAACCGTATGTATTCCGCATTACACAAATTACACATTTATTATTGTTAATATTGGGGCCTATGGAAGCACAGCTGACGCCCACATCTTCTGTTCTTCCAGAATGGGTGAACGACTTTGTGCCAACCAACTAGCCTTGCCAGAGCCAAGGTGGCTACCAGGTTCGTCTGCTCCAGCCGTTCCATTTGTAATCGTGGCAGATGAAGGGTTTGCATTATCTCCTCATGTAATGGGACCTTTTCCAAGACGCGATTTGGATGACCGGAAGTGCATATTCAACTATCGTCTGTGTCGTGCACGTCGATATGTTGAATGTGCTTTCGGAATACTATCCAGTAAATGGAGAGTGTTCCTGTCATCCTTGCAAATGAGTCCGCAAAATGCCACCCTGGTGATACAGGCTTGTGTGATTTTACACAATTTCACCAGGATTCATGATGCATCCTCTGAACCTAAAGCGGCCCCTTTTCCAAAAGAGGAATCTTTCGGATTGGACCAAAATCGGCATGGTAGACCTGGATCAGATGGATTAGCAGTTCGAGATCTCTTTGCTGATTACTTCATTAGTGCAGAGGGTGCATTATCGTGGCAGCTGGACAGCATTCGTGGTATCCATTAATCTTGGCTTTGGACCAAATTATTATTAAATTTGGAATAATTCATTTTTTAGATAGATAGTGCCCCATTTTTTAGATTAGATTAGGGACCCACAAGATAATGAGAACCCTTGACGTGGGCTTGTGGGCTAAGGTTTTTTGTAGAAATATTTTAATAATTTTTTAAAATATTTCTACATCAAATCGACTAATACCTCTTTATTGAACCTTTAAATATTCTTAATTTTTAAGGTACAGCCCTTCTGGATACAAGGCCCACGCAATAACGAACGCTACACCAAACGTATATTGGGCTGTATGCTCTATCGACTGGACAATAAAATATTACCACTTATGTGTCTGTTTTTTTAATGCTTTTTTCTACTCATAATGCTAGGGCTACACTGCGACAGTTGAAGCGTGACACCCGTCGCAGACAGTATCCTAGAGTAGCGGGGATCGCATAGAAATGATTTGGATCTCCATGGCATTCCCAATAAATACAACCCTGTTGGATTTCTTGTGACTGCCACGGCGAGCCCATTAATCTTTATAGGATCCCCGCTACTCTGGGATACAGGCTGCGATGGGTGTTGCGCTACAACTGTTGCTGTGTAGCTCTAGCCTAAAACCTAAGCTGGAATGAACGGCAGTATTACACAGGGCAATGTTCGGCCTGGTTCACACATCAGTTATTAGATCTGTTATTTCCATCATTTATTGTGAGCCAAAACCATGAGTGGATAGTACACACTGATAATGTATAATGAAAGATCTGCAAGAGATCTGTATTTTTGAACCGCACATTGTTTTGGCTCACATGATTGAAATAACTGATCAAAAAAATGTTTAGGCCAGATAATAAGTAACGAGCTTTTGTATGAACACTCATTACCAATTATCTGGAAAGGTAATACAGCCGCTGATTGCCATAATAATTTAATTTGTTTATATAGTATATATATATATATATATATATATATATATATATATATTGTGTATAGGAATTCTGTAGATGTCCCCAGAATTTAAAAAAAAAATTCTAATTATATTTTACTTGTCATAGAATGTATGTGACAAAAACCGCTAAGGATAGACGGGACAGAAATTCTCATACACAATTATGTGTGCTGTCAATGAACGTGCTTTTGAATCACAAATTTGGTTCTACTTAGCACGTACAGTAACAGTGGCGATGTGGATTCTGGACCCATCTACTTGAATTTGGTCCACAATCCGTATCCGGCAGTCCACCACGCAATAAAGTAGTGCATGCACTACTTTGTGGCGCTGATGAGGCACGGCCAGAAACAACACGAAAGAACTGCATTTGTGGTGTCAATATCTGTGCATAAGACCCATATCTGCTGGTCGCAATATGGCCACAGGCCTGTTCTGCCATGGCCATATTGCGGTCCGCATATGGCTGGTCTGGAATAAGCTTTTACATGTAATATGCGTGTTATAATTTTTTATTTTTTACTGGAAGTAGTTTATATACTACTTTTTTAAGGTAAAAATAGTGGTATGCGTATCACGATCCCAAAAATAGTGTTTGGGTAAGGCCCCTTTCACACGGGCGAGATTTCCGCGCGGGTGCAATGCGTGATGCGAACGCATTGCACCCGCACTGAATCCTGACCCATTCATTTCAATGAGGCTTTTCACATGGGCGAATTTTTTCACGCATCAGTTCGCCGTTGCGTGAAAATCGCAGCATGTTCTATATTCTTTATTTTTTTTTCATTGAAGTGAATGGGGCTGCGTGAATAACGCATTGCATCCGCTCGCAAGTACGGATGCAATGCGTGATTCACTGATGGTTACTAAGAGATGTTGTTTGTAAACATTCAGTTTTTTATCACGCGCGTGAAAAACGTATTAAAACGCTTCACACCCGCGCGGAAAAAACTGAACGAACGTACGCAATCGCAGTCAAAACTTACTGCGATTGCGTGCGGATTGGTCCGGATGCGTGCAGATTTTCCGGAACGCATCCGGACTGAATCCGTGACGCCCGTGTGAAAGAGGCCTAAGTGATACATTTTGCATTCCCACTAAAATTTTAAAAGTGTATTCTTTATTGGGAGCTGACCATGTATGTTCCACTAAAAAAGTGGAATACACAATGTTCAGCATCCGTTCTTTAGCGGTCACATACAAACCACTGCCACAGCCTAAGTAGTAAAAGAAAAACAGACTCGTTAGTAGTTTGAAATAGAAAACCGATTTATTTTTATCAATATAAAATAATTATTTTTTTTTTTAAATAAAATAAATATTTTTTTGAACAAAATTACAAATCTAAAAGATCTTTGGAAAATGAGTACCCACTAGGGCCTGGGTATTGATACCTTTGTGGGTGCATGTGGGGGGAGGGGGTTGAGCAGTTTGTGTGGGGGGGTAGGTGGGAAAGGGATGCACGGAAACAGTTGCCGGTGGTTGGTACAACTGTTTCTGTGCATCGTGGAGAATATCGACAATCCTCATAGGGACTGTCCGTCCTGAAAAGTGCTCCAAAAGGGTCGTCACAGAGGACAAACACAAAGCATGCCTGTCCTTGGGCACATCATGGCCAGTAATGGCCCAAGTCCAAGCATTAATTTGTCCCCGCGACTGTTCGGCTTGTTTCTGGACAAATACTCCAGGACCTGAGTGTCAATCAGGTCCTTGGTGCTCTGTCCAGAAAGAGCTATGGCGGAAACCCCGAGCCGTTTTGAAGGTCTCCGAGAAACCTCCAGTGGCACAACAGGCTCTATGGGGGATATCGGTATTTCCGGGGGTGGGGTGGGTCGGGGTGGGTCGGGGTGGGGGGGGGCGGGGTTAGCGGGGTGGAGAGGTGGGTTGAGGAGACATGGTGAGACTGCGCTCTTGGCTTGGCCCGGCATCTCTTTAAGATTGTCGACTGTCCTAAAAAAAACATAAAAAGTGATTATTAATTATTTAGCTAATTATCAGGCATTACAAATAATAACATATATTATATATACTTACTCCTTAACCACTTCCCATCCGGGCCATTTACCCCCTTCCTGACCAGGCCTAATTTTGCAAATCTGACATGTGTGACTTCATGTGGTAATAACTTTGGAACGCTTTTACTTATCCAAGCGATTCTGAGATTGTTTTCTCGTGACATATTGTACTTCAAGTTAATGGTAAATTTGAGTCAATAAGTTTTAATTTTATTTATAGAAAAAAATCCAAAAGTTAACGAAAATTTGAAAAAATTCACTGTTTTCTAAATTTGAATCTCTCTGCTTTTAAGACAGATAGTGACACCCCATAAAATCCTTTTTAATTTACATTCCCCATATGTCTACTTTATGTTGGCATCATTTTGGTAGTGTCATTTTATTTTTTTAGGACAGTAGAAGGTTTAGAATTTTAGACGCAATTTTTGCAAATTTGCTAAATCAACTTTTTTAAGGACCAGTTCAGTTCTGAAGTCAGTTTGTGAGGCTTACATAATAAAAACCACCCATAAATTACCCCATTTTAGAAACTACACCCCTCAAACTATTCAAAACTGGTTTTAGAAATGTTGTTAACCCTTTAAGTATTCCACAGGAATTAAAGCAAAATAGATGTGAAATTTCAAAATTTCACTTTTTTTGCAGATTTTCCATTTTAATCATTTTTTTCCTGTAACACATCAAGGGTAAACAACAAAACAAAACTCAATATTTATTATCCCGATTCTTCAGTTTGCAGAAACACCCCACATGTGGTCGTAAACTGTTATTTGGGGATACGCCAGGGCTCAGAAGGGGAGGAGCAGCATCTGCATTTTCTAACATGGAATTTTTTGTCATGGTTTGTAAGAGTGATAACTTTTTAATCTTTTGTGGACTGAGCTACGTGAGATCTTATTTTTTGCGGGACAAGCTGTGCTTTTTATTGGTACCATTTTGGGGTACATCTGCCTTTCTGATCACTTTTTAATCTAATTTTTGGGAGGTTAAGTAAAAAAAAAAGCAGTTTAGAGGAATTTTTCTATATTTTTTTTTACACCATTCACTTGATGGGGTAGATCATGTGATACTTTTGTAGAGCCAGTTGTTACGGACGCAACGATACCAAATATGTCTATTTTTATTTTTTTTTTTTATGTTTTACACAATAAGAGCAATACTATGCTGTACAGCCTCAGTGCAGGGCTGATCGGGTCTATGAGAGACCCGGCAGCACCTGCACTCTCCCGGCCTTGGCGATCACTTGGGCAATAGCGCTTCCTGCTCTGTATGCACAGCGCTCGGTGAGTGCTGTGTATACACCGATCTACAAGGCAGGGACCCCTGGGAACGGTCCCTGCCTTCTCTTTGGGGTACCCTGCTGTCACTGACAGCAGGTACCCCACTGTGCAGCTGCACGATTAGCGTGCAGCTGCTATTTCTGAATGGACGTTCAGAAACGTCCATTCAGAAATAAACAACCACTTCACGGACGTTTATAGTCAATGGGCGGACGTGAAGTGGTTAAGGGCAAACACCGGCCTCAAAAAGGAAATATTCTTGGAATATAAATATGGCTTCTTCTTTTTGAAGCCATCCCCGGATTTTGATTTTTGGGATTCTTCTCTTTTAAACTGATCCCTTGCACTGTTCCAGCGAGTTTTTATCATCTTAAAGGGTTTCTGTCACCAGTTTTGGGCATATAAAACAGGATGACATTTGCAATGTGCAAATGTCACCTGATGCCCAAACTGGTGATCATTTTTTTACTGGTGCCCCCGTTTTTGAAATAAATCAACTTTTGTCGTATGCAAATGAAGCTTACTAGGTGCAAGGGGCGGTAACCCTGCACCTAGTAAGCGCCGTTTCCCTACCTTTATTCACGCCCCCTTTGTTGTGATGGACAGGGCCAGGCAGCTCGCTCTATCTGCTCCTGGCCCTGTCCGTGCTGAAAATCCCGCGCCTGCGCCGTTCGGACTTCATTCGGCGCAGGCGCAGTGAGTGCCGATTGCTGCCGGGCTCCCGGCTTCCTCACTGCGCCTGCGCCGCCTTCTCTTCTGGGTGTTCTGTGACGTCATCGGCGCAGGCGCAGTGAGGAAGCCGGGAGCCCGGCAGCAATCGGCACTCACTGCGCCTGCGCCGAATGAAGTCCGAACGGCGCAGGCGCGGGATTTTCAGCACGGACAGGGCCAGGAGCAGATAGAGCGAGCTGCCTGGCCCTGTCCATCACAACAAAGGGGGCGTGAATAAAGGTAGGGAAACGGCGCTTACTAGGTGCAGGGTTACCGCCCCTTGCACCTAGTAAGCTTCATTTGCATACGACAAAAGTTGATTTATTTCAAAAACGGGGGCACCAGTAAAAAAATGATCACCAGTTTGGGCATCAGGTGACATTTGCACATTGCAAATGTCATCCTGTTTTATATGCCCAAAACTGGTGACAGAAACCCTTTAACTAAAAAAAAAAATTAAAAAAATAAATTATATTAATTAAAAATATAATATTTGCACATGCAATCTTAAATTCATGTGCAGGCTGGCTAGGTAGAAGTATGAAAACTTCGGCTTAGCCAGCCTGCACATGAGAAAGCATGCATACATGTGTGCAAGCAAAATGACATGATGCTCGTGCAATCATAAATTAATGGTTGAAGTTTTAAAACTTCGGCCTAGCCAGCCTGCACATGACTTTATAATTGCACGAGCATCGTGTCATTACATTAAAAAATTACAAGACATAAAAATATATAAATTTACATATATGTACTTACCAAGACTTCTTTTTTCTTTTGAAAAAGCTTTCTCCTATTCTTCAGGGGCCAGCTCCTCAGCGACCTCATTCCACGACCGGTCCTTGCGGACACGGTCGTGGTAGAGGTCGCTTCGGATGTCCCAAATTTCTTGTCTTTCTTGAATGAGCAAAATTAATTTTTCCATAGAAAATGACTTTCTTTTTTTTCTTGCACAGTGTCTTCATAGTTGAAATGGTCAAATGCCTCTGGCAAAAAAACAGTTGGATCCAGACTATAGTCTGAAAAATGTATCAATTTTTTGGGCTGGATTAAAGCCAAATATGCATATATGCGGATATGGATCCTCAAAAATACGGAAGACATACGGAAAGTCTTCTGTAGTGTTCCGCAATTTTGCGGACCCATTGACTTGAATGGGGCCACGGACGTGATTTTGCAGCCAAGTATAGGACATTTTTTATTTTTTTTGTGGGAGAGCTTCCGTGAGATATGGATGCGGAATGCACACAGTGTGAATTCCACATTTTTTTCTCCTATGGAAAATAAATGGGTCCGCATGGGTCTGCATCTTATCCGCAAAATTGCGGATAAGATGCGGAAATGTACATACGGTCGTGTGAATGGGCCCTTACTCTGTTTCATCTGGCCCTTCTTGCTGATCTACAGGCAGTGCAGGTGCAGACAGGTGGAAAGGAGTAACACATGACTGTAGTATCAGACTACTCAGGTTTTGTTTGTGGTCTGTAACCATGGAGACATAGGTTTGCAAAGAAGCTGCATTCTCAAAATGGTAGAATAGTTTCTTTAATCAAGACTATTTGCAGAGCTGCTCCCTTTTTATTTTAATGTATTGGAACAATAACATTGCTCTCAAAAGTACTCATATCCTTTAATATTAACTTGTAGATAACCTGTATGTCTTTGACTATTGAGAGGGATAGTCTAGACTTCTACGACTACTTCATGGTGATATCCAGCGTTTCATGGTTGTAGAATATATGGGATTGTAAGTCCACAACATATGGTGAAATGGTTGTCAGGCCTCATGTAAATAATGCTTAATCACTGGCTTTATAGTGTATTTTGTCTGTGGCTGTACACACAAAGGTGTTTGACCCTCAGCCTTATTGCTACCAGGAATTAATTCCTATCACCAATACTGTGTGAATGAATGAATGAATGAATGAATGAATGAAAGTCTCACACCTCACATACGACAACAAGACACTGTATGGCAGCACTTGGAGTCCCAGCAACAACGTTCTACAGAGCAGGGGCGGACACAGATAGCAGAGGGCCCCTGTGCAAGGAATGTGTTTGGGCCCCCCCCCTTTCAGAAACCAAATTCTCAACCTAACCTATGGTGTCCTAACATTACATACAGCAATACAAAACATACAGGGCAAGGCTACTTTCACACATGCAGCACTACGATCCGGCCAACTGATTTGGCAGAGAATGCAAGAAATTGGCCGGACACAAACTCAGGCATGCAGCAGTTTGTGTCCTGCTGATTCTCTGCATTTTTGCCAGATTGTGGCCGGATCTCTGCCGGAGCCCATTATAGTTAATGGGGCCGGCGGGCATTCTGCATCCAGCAGTGCCGGATCCAGTGAATTCCAGAAGGCTGTTCTCTGCTGGACCAGCCTGCCAGAATCACTAACTCAAATGTGAAAGTAGCCTAATACAGCGCCTCATACCTCTTACATTCAGTGATGTCTTCTTAGATGTAGATGTTCTCTTTCCTCATCTTCTCCCTTCAGACCAGACCGCCATGATGATTTCTTTCAGCCATCTCTTCTCTCTGCTGAGTTTGACAAATAGACATCTTAGTTTCCTACTTTTCCATCATTCTCCCACCTTCTTGAACTCCCCATCCTGCCACTCCACAATACTGTGCCCGCTGTGCTCCCCAAAACTATACTGCAGAAACAGTCCCCCTGCAAATACTACCGCCTTCAGTAATTATTGGCACACAGTGCCCTAAAAAATAACTGCACTCAGGAAATAGTGTCCCTGACACTAACAGTGTAACCATAATGTTCCCCGAAAATAACTGCGCTAAGCTGATACTGTGCCCCCACCGTAATAGTGCTCCCCAAAGTCCCACCAATAGAAATAATTAGTGCCCCCAGCCAGCCAGTGCCCTCATAATGTGTGCCAATGCCCCCTACTGTGTGCCCAAAAAACCCTCTTAGTGCCCTCAGTTCAGCCAAAGTCTGTATAGTGCCCTATGTGTGCCAGTATAATGCCCCTATACAATGACCCCAATAGTGCTCCTCTCCCCCCTTCTCCATAGTGCCCCCATGTCTGCCAGTATATAAGATAGGGCCCCCATAGTGCTCCTCCCCCTCCATAGTGCCCTCATGTGTGCCAAAGTATAAGATAGGACTCCCAGTAGATGCCCTCATAGTGCTCCTCTCCCCCCCTTCTCCATAGTGCCCCCCATGTCTGCCAGTATATAAGATAGGGCCCCCATAGTGCTCCTCCCCCTCCATAGTGCCCTCATGTGTGCCAGTGTATAAGATAAATGCCCTCATAGTGCTCATCTCCCCTCCTTCTCCATAGTGCCCCCCATGTGAGCCAGTATATATGATAGGACCCCCCATAGTGCTCCTCCTTTCCATAGTGCCAGTATATATATAAGGCCCCCCATAGTGGTCCTCCTCCTCCAGAGTGCCCCCCATTGTGCTCCTCCTCCTCCATAGTGCCCCCCCATGTGAGCCAGTATATATGATAGGGTCCCCATAGTGGCAGTATATATATATATATATATATATATATATATATATATAGGGCTCTACATAGTGATCCTCCTAGATAGTGCCCCCATAGTGCTTCTCCTTCATAGTGCCCCCATTGTGCTCCTCCTCTATAGTGCCCCCATAGTGCTTCTCCTCCATAGTGGCCCCCATAGTGCTCCTCCTCCATAGTGGCCCCCTTAGTGCTCCTCCCCCATAGTGCCCCCACTGTGTGCCAGATAGTTCACATAGCAAAGCTTAAATGAAAAAAATAAACACTTATACTTACCTCTTTGCCTCTTTCAGCAACGCGATGTAGGCCTCTTCTGGCCTGTGTCCCGCGCTGTACGGCTCAGGCGGCGCGATGATGTCATCGCGCCGCCTGTGCCGGCCTCTGGTAGGCTGCAGGCACCAGGCCTGTAGCCTATCAGAGGAACGGGGAAGGGAGACGCCTCTCCCTCCCTTGCCCCGCAGTATCCATCTGTATCACCGTCCTAAGGAAGGAATGATGAATATAGAGATGAGCGCTTCCACAATGGTAAGAAAGGGCCCTCCTCCGACATACCGCCGGCTGCACAGGCGGTATGTCCGCCCCTGCTACAGAGCCATAGGACTGCAGTGTGTAGCGGCATGGTACACTGTATAGCTGCATATTTCAGAGACACTGTACTGTAGACTCAATGGACTTATGAGAAAAACACTTACAGTACAGATCAAAAGTTTGGACACACCTTCTCATTCAAAGAGTTTTCTGTATTTTCATAACTATAAAAATTGTACATTCACACTGAAGGCATCAAAACTATGAATTAACACGTGGAATTACTATAATAACAAAAAAGTGTGAAACAACTGAAAATATGTCTTATGTTCTAGGTTCTTCAAAGTAACCACCTTTTGCTTTGATTACTGCTTTGCACACTCTTGGCAGTCTCTTGATGAGCTTCAAGAGGTAGTCACCTGAAATAGTTTTCACTTCACAGGTGTGCCCTGTCAGGTTTAATAAGTGGGATTTCTTGCCTTATAAATGGGTTTGGGACCATGAGTTGTGTTGGGCAGAAGTCAGGTGAATACACAGCTGATAGTCCTACTGAATAGACTGTTAGAATTTGTAGTATGGCAAGAAAAAAGCAGCTCAGTAGAGAAAACTGCAGAGACGACTGAGAGAAGTTGTCTGGATCGAATGGAGAAGACGATGACAGAGACGATCTAAATCAGAGGAGACGTCAGCTGGGAGGCGCTGGATATGAAAGGTATGTGCTGCTGTATACCCCTGTATGTTTGATAGTGTCTATGCAGCAAGTAAAATGTCTTTAGTGTGGGATGGGGGGGGGGGTGCAACTGGGGCCAAATGCATTGGGGCTTGGGCCCCAGACCTTTTGAGACCCTAGCAATGCCCATGTCACTCATAGTTGATGGTGGAATATCTAGGAGAGAAGAAGTAACTTGTTTCATTGGTGGTTTACTATTATAGTAATATGGGACAGAATGAAACACCCATAGTGGCCTTAGTGACCAACAGTTTTTTTCCCATTTTTCATAGTTGCATTTACTTTTTTATTTTTCTGTCGATATAACCATATGAGAACTTTTTTTTTTTTTGTGGGGCAAGTTGTAGTTGTATTAATGGGACCATATTGACGTACACATAACGTACTGATTAACTTTTATTAGCTCTTTCTGGGAGGGGTATGGTAAAAAAACAGCAAAACTGGCACTAAGTTTTTAATGTTACAAATTCAGTACGATTACAGTAATACCAAATACCTTATTTTTCGCTTTATAAGACACACTTTTTCCCCCCAAAGTAGGGAGAAAATGGCTGTGCGTCTTATAAAGTGAATACTAGTGAGCGCTCACTAGCATGTTATAGGTGCCAGGAGCGGGGAAACATACTTACCCTCCTGCGCTGCATCTCCGCTCCGGGTTCGGCGCTCCTCTGTCTTTTCCTGTTGGTGCTGCACTGTCCTGACCGCGTACAGCGTCAGGATGTACGGTAGTGCGCGCACTCTGACCTGACGCTGCACGCAGTCAGGTAACAGTGCAGAACCGGCAGAGAAGACAGAGGAGCGCCGGACCTGGAGCAGAGTCGCAGTGCAGGTGAGGTAAGAGAGTTTTTTATTTTATTCTGATGGGGCTGATCTGAGGTCTAATGGGGTCACAGTGGGCTGGTCTGATGGGGGCACAATGGGCTGATCTGAGGCCTGATGGGGGCACAGTGGGCTGATCTGAGGTCTGATGGAGGCACAGTGGTCTGATCCGAGGTCTGATAGAGGCACACTGGGCTGATATAGGGGCACAGTGGGCTGATCTGAGGTAAGATGGGGGCACAGTGGCCTGATCTGAGGTCTGATGGGGGCACAGAAGGCTGATCTGAGGTCTGATGGGGGCACAGTGGGCTGATATGGTGGCACAGTGGGCTGATCTGAGGTCTGATGGAGGCACAGTGGTCTGACCCGAGGTCTGATAGAGGCACACTGGGCTGATATGGTGGCACAGTGGGCTGATCTGAGGTAAGATAGGGGCACAGTGGGCTGATCTGAGTTAAGATGGGGGCACAGTGGGCTGATCTGAGGTCTGTTGGGGGCACAATGGGCTGATCTGAGGTCTGATGGGGGCACAGTGGGCTGATATGGTGGCACAGTGGGCTGATCTGAAGTCTGATAGGGGCACAGTGGGCTGATCTGAGGTCTGATGGGGGTTGAGTAGGCTGATCTGAGGTCTGATGGGGGTCTTAAAAGGGCTGGTCTGAGGTCTGATGTGATATCCTGAAATTTATGGGGGGGGGTCTGATATGAGGTCTGATGAAAAATATTTTTTCTTATTTTCCTACTCTAAAATCTGGGGTGCGTCTTATCATCAGGTGTGTCTTATAAAGTGAAAAGTACGGTATATAGGGGCACATTTATTAAGACCTCTGCTTTAGATGCCGGTCTTAAGCCCTGTAGCTGGCAGTAGATCGCCGGTGTTATGTAGAGGCACAGGCCTCTACATAACTTCGGCGGATCCCCTGCTGCTTCTAAATGTAAGACAGCTTCCTAGCATGTTATTATTAGCGTTTTTCCATTGAAAAGCCTTTTTTTCTACGAATGGAAAAAAGGTGTATTTTTTTACTTGTATTTTTTTAATTAAATAAAACTTTTATGTTTACTTTTTTTAACTATTCACTAGTCACACAGGAGGACTTTAATAGGTGATCTTTTGATCACTTCGATAATACATGCACTGCAATGTATTATTCTGTCAGTGCTACACTGACATCTACCAGCAGGTTCCACCAGAGAGGCAAAGCTTGCTATAAATAGACTGATGGCAGGGCTGGGTCTTCAGTAGGCCGTAGGCTGCTATACCAAGACATTGGCACCCTGCAATTTAATTTGTGGGGTGGCAATGGGAAACAGAGGAAGTCTGGAGCTCTGTAACCACTTAGATGTCGCGGCCGATATTGACTGTAGTATCTAAGGGGTTAAACGGCCATGATCAGTGCTTCTGCTGGTCCAGGACGTTACAACAGCAGCCCGGCTCTCATGTGACAGCCAAGTCCCCGATCTGTGCTGCACGGGAGACGTAAAAAGGTGGCGGGCCCAGCCTAATGCCCCTTAGTTACCACCGTGAAAAGGTTTTTGGGTGGTCAATAAGAGGTTTTCAGGTGTGTCTCCATACTTCTGTCCATATAGTGTATGTCACAGCCATAATTGCACTGACCAGACTTGTTTGGTTGACTTCCTAAAGCAGATGGTTTGAAAAACATAGTTGGAGCAGAAAGTTAGCCGCTGTGAACTATTTAACCAGCCCTGTAGAGCTGAGCTGTGCTGATCTGCATATAATCCGTATCCAGAATTACATTGTTACCTCTTGCTGCTTCCTTTTGCTTCAGTAAACTGTTGGATGCAGACTCGGTAGTATATCTACAAACTGCATTAATAATTCTCCTCAGAGGGAATAACTCAAATGTGTTCACTTGAAGAATAAACTGCTGGTCTTTGTAGCTGTAAACAATGGACCTGCATGAAGTTCCCACACTCCATATTAAAATCTCATTTCCAGGATTTAAGAAAACTGCTGGGTGTTCTGTCAAAGGCAAGCCTAATCACAAGGGCGAATTGTCTTTATTTGGATATTCTATGCCTTGATTGATTCCGATTGAAATTAGTATGAAATGACTTATCTGCCGAATTGAAATGCTTGAAATTAACCAAACTATTTTCCTGTGTGATTTTTCCATAGACCCGTGCGGTGAGCGGAAGGATTCATGACATTGTCTACACGCTTCACTAGGTCCAGGTCATTTAGCGATCTGTTTTCCAGTGATACTAAAACCGCTGTAATTACATTGTTAAACATTGATTAATACATAACCTACATCGCTAATGTATGAAACGCGCTACATTCAACACCCTGAAAGATTTAGTATGAAATTTCACAGTCCTTTGGGACAAGTGGATTGCGGGATTCCATCAATATTAATTCTTTTTAAGCAGGGGCCTAATTTGCTTACACAGCTCCATTTTGTGCTACCTTTCCAGTTTAGCTAAACAAGCACATTTCATTTTATGCAAATAATTAGCTGTATTGTCAAACCTGTAGAAACAAATGATTAAAGCAGCAAAAGTAATTTAATGTGTTTTATAAACCTCATTTTTCATATGCATTTTCCTCTTCTGTGGTTATGCATTTATTTCTTCCCAGAACGGTTAAATTGTTAAATAAACCATGATGAGTTTTTGGTTTGTTTAGTTTCATTAAAGAATCCGTATCCTCATTCCTTACTAACGGGACACATTTGTCTTAATATGGTCCTCTGCTGGTCACGATTTTTTGGAATATTCATTGATGGCCTGTGTCTAGAATAGGCCGTCACTGTGCAACTTGTGGAGGTCCAACCCATGGAACCCCATAATCAGCATTAGTGTTGAGCGAATTGAAGTATCCGAAGTGGAATTCCATCCGAATTTCAAGAAAAATTCAATTCGCTATGAAGTCGAATTTCCTCTAGCTTCATGGTAATGAATCATTTATCCCTGCAACAAAAAAATACATGCTCACCTCATCCATTTGAGAGCAAATAGGATGCTGAGGTCATCTTGATTGAAGATACTACGCAAAATGAAATGCCGGGTGGCTTGATGATGTCACGTCACCTTGCGAGATTTGGCAGTGTCTTCGATCAAGATGGCTGCGGTGGCCTCTATTCGATCGAATGGATGAGGTGAGTATGTTTTTTTTTTTCCGGATTAACCCCTGAAATCACTCAGTGTTAATTTCAGATCTCGCAATCAACGTTGAAAGCAGCATCTGAGGAGTTCAATGACAGGGGGTGGCACCATCACCGTTTCCCATCATTGTGCCCGCTACATACAAAGAAATGTGCTTCGTGACAAAGTAATTCAGACTTCAGTATGATAGATGGAGTAATGTGAGGGTCTATCCTTAAAACACTGGCACGTTCAGCCTCCCTCTCTCTCTATATATATATATATCTATATATATATGTATATATATATATATTCACAAAAGCCTCCTGTTCTGAATGAGTTAAGCTGACCAGAAATAGATGCAGACAAAGTCTATTAATATGCAAAACCACATGTGTTGTTCTTCTGGTATATTCATGTGGAATGAAGTGTAGTACGTAATGTTAACCTGTATGGAATGTATTGTTTTGTGTCTTTTCTACACTTTTCTACATTGTCAGGTATACAAAGGAGAAGAAAATGTGCTACTTTGAATACATGCTTTTCATATTCATTAGGAAATATCCAGCACCTTCTCCCATAAGCATGTAAAGAACCATATCATTTAACCCCTTGGTACAATAATCTGTTTCCATTTTTCGCTTTTGTCCTTTCCTCTAAGTTTTCCATGAGCCGTAACTCTTACTTTTCTATTCATGTAACCATGAGCAAGTTATATTTTTTAATGGCACCATTTAATTTACCATATCGTATTGAAAAATGGAATCTGTATTTCTGCCATTGTTTTTTGGGTTTCATTTTTACACCATTCACTGTGCACCAAAACTGAAATGTTACTTTTGTTCGGCAGGTCAGTGTGATTACAGCGATACTACATTTACATACTTTTTCTTATACTTTACTACCTTTAAAAAAAATCAAAAAAAAGTTAGGGGAAGATTTATCAAAACCAGTGCTTTCTGTTTTAGGCCATGGAAGAACAAATACACTTACTGTATTTTTCACTTTAAAAGACTCACCTGATGATAAGACGCACCTAGGTTTTTGAGGAGGAAAATAAGAAAAAAAATATTTTGAACCAAAAGGTGTGCTTTTGGTGGGTTTTGAACTAATGGTGGTCTGTGGATGACACTATTATGGGGGATCTGTGGATGACACTGTTATAGGGGATATGTGGATTGCACACTCATATGGGGAGATCTGTGGATGATGCATTGTTATGGGTGATCTGTGCATGGCACATTGTTATGGGGGATCTGTGGATCACACACTGATATGGGGAGATCTGTGGATGATGCACTGTTATAGGGGATCTGTGGATCACACACTGTTATGAGGGATCTACGGATGGCACATTGTTATGGAAGATCTGTGGATCACACACTGATATGGGGGATCTGTGGATGGCACATTGTTATGGGGGAATCTGTGGATCCCATACTGATATAGGGAGATCTGTGGATGACTCACTGTTATGGGGGATCTGTGGATGATGTACTGTTATGGGGGATTTGTCGATGACACTGTTATGGGGGATCTGTGGATGACACACATATAGCAAGTTATGTTGGTCCCCTCATGGCCCTATTTGTATCCACTCGTGTCCCTGTGTAAATAGTGACCCCATTACACCAGGCCCTGCGCACAGCAGTCTTTACATGTAAAGTCTATTAATTTAATCCTCAAGCAGTGGCTCTGCAGTGTTAAATTACCGTAATTGTCTGTAGTGGTACTCACTATCATAGCAGCGGTCATGCCGGCAGCGAAACATCACTCACTCAGTCACGCTCCTACTCCACCAGCTTCATTAATGAAGTGGGAGGAGCGTGACTGAGTGAGTGATGTTTCGCTGCCGGCCTGACCGCTGCTATTATAGTGAGTACTACTACAGACAATTACGGTAATTTAACACAGCAGAGCCACTGCTTGAGGATTAAATTTATAGACTTTACATGTAAAGACTGCTGTGCGTGGGGCCCGGTGTAATGGAGCACAGTGACTGCGTCGGGCTCCGCTGCTAATGCAACAGCAGTTGTCGGCCTCCAACCCCTCCTCCCACTCTGCTTGATAGAGCTGTAACTGATACCTTGAAGGCCGTGCTGAGCAGCATAGCGGCTGGTGATGTATCAGTGTCAGCCATGTAAAAATTGCACCATTCATTTTATAAGATGCACTGCCATTTCCCCCCACTTTTGGTGGGAAAAAGTGTGTCTTATAACGCGATTCTCTTAGCCAAAAACAAGAAGTACAGTGAATAAGTATTAATATCACTATAGTTCTTAAAACTGGTAAAAGAGATGTATAGATGGCAAGGTCAGGTTTGGTGAAAGCCATATGAGGCTGGGGAATTTTAAAGAGTATAGCCTGCAAACAACTCCGGTACTCAAATAAACATGGTCCAAAGATTATCCTAAAAAATCCTGAAATATACAAATATCACACAGATGTCCCCAGTCCAGCAATAAAAAGCAAAAAACACTGATTGTAACACTCAAGTAAAGTCTAGTTATCACAAACTAAAGTCCAATGGCAAACAAAAAAACCCAGGGAACTGAACATTTTATCAACTCATAAGAGATATAAATGCAGCAGCCTCCACCTCAGATTGAACAAGGGTTTCGCCCCATGGCTTCTGTTGGGGAAATGAAGAGGAGGTGAAGGTCCTTTTTAACCCTTAGTAACCAGCCTGTTTTGGGCCTTCCTAACCACAAATGTTTTTTTTTTTCATTTTTTCATCGTCACCTTCCAAGAGTTATAACTTTTTTATGGAACTGTATAAGAGTTTGTTCTTTGCAGGACAACTGATTAACTTTTATTAATTCTTTCTGGGAAATCGGAAAAAACAGAAGTACTGCTACTGAGTTTTTACATTATAAAATTTGCAGCATTCATTTTTTCAGCATAAATAACACAATAACCTTATTATCTGTGTCAATGCAATTACAGTGATACCAAATAAATATATTTTTTTTATATTTTACTAATGTTGCACATTAAAAACACTTTTTTTAAGTAGTGTGTGAGGGCATGATTTTTGCGTTATGACTTGTAGTTTTCAGAGGTATCATTTTGGGGTACGTACACACTTTTTGATCACATTTTATTATGTTTTTTGGTGGTGACTAAGCAAAAAACAGCATTTCTGGCTGTATGGGATAATTTACATGATATTTTTGTAGTGTGGGTCATTACGGATGCGATGATACCAAACATATGGGGGTGATTTTATTTCCATTGAAAAGCATTTTTTTCAATGGGAAAAAAGCATATATTTTTATTGGATTTTTTCTTATTTAATACATTTTTCTTTTGCTTTCTTTAACCAGTTAATGGTCCCACAGGGATCTTTTCATCATTTCTAGGAATGAGTGAATTGACTTCGAATGAAACATCCAAAGTCGAATTGCATAAAACTTCGCTAGAATACTGTACGGAGACTTTAAACAGTACAAATTAATTTCTGAAGTTATTACCTGAAGTCTCACAAGACTTTGCAAAGTAATAACTTCAGCTCATCAGAGTTAATGCATTCTAATACTGTACGGAGCACTTGCTCCGTACAGTATTCTAACAAAGTTTTATGTGAATAGACTTGAAATGTTTCATCCGATTCGCTCATCCCTAATCATTTCTAAAATACAGTACTCTATTCTTATATGTATATTGGGGAATGCTGGGGAACACTCAAGTCCGGCTTGAGACCTATACTAGGTCCCAGCTTGTGTATACACACATTGGTACCTCACAATCTTAAATGCGGGGTGCAGATGGGAGACAAAGGGAGTCAGCTAGAGCAGGAACGTGGCTCAAATGTGAGAGCTGAGCCCCAGCTCTCCACTGCATGGGAGACTCGTGCAGTGCTTAGATTGGGCCACCATGAAAAGGAACCACTCCAGCCTAAGGTCCCTTAGTGACTACCGTAAAGAGGTGCATTGGTCACTAGGGAGTTATTGATGCGGTTTATAACACCACCATCCAAGTCAAAAATCTTTGGTACGAGGTATAGAATGTGTCAAAATAGTTCAAGGACCACAGTCATGGCTTAACATTTAAGTGATCAGTATGACACCTTCATCACAATCCAATTATCAATCTGTGTAATAAATAACAGGCTGTGAGCAGGATGAACCTACTGTCATCAAATCAGCAAGACCAGTTTGCTGCTCCACAGCCTAAACAGGATGGCATCTATGAGCATAAAACCATTCCTCAGGCACACCTGAAGGCAAAAGGGATCCTACCAGCTATTCAGTAAGGACTTCTAAGGTCCAAGTGCAATTAAATTGAAATTTTAGTGAAGTTGAGACCATGGCCAAAACTCCAAGCTTTTTGTAGATCATGCCCATCTTATGCATTTTTTGATTATTTATTTATTTTTTTAAAATGAGTGTGTATGCTTAAAGGGGTTCTGCAGTTGTTTAAAACTGATGATCTATCCTCTGGATAGATCATCAGCATCTGATCGGCAGGGGTCCGACACCTGGGACCCCTGCAGATCAGCTGTTTGAGAAGGCAGCGGCGCTGCAGGAGCGCCGCAGCCTTCTCTGTGTTTACCGCAGGCCAGTGACATCACGACTAGTATCACTGGCCTGAGCGGGGCTAAGCTCTGTTCACATGAATCGAACTTAGCCCCGCGTGGGCCAGTGATAGTAGTCGTGACGTCACTGGGCCTGAGGAAAACACAGAGAAGGCCGCGGCGCTCCTAGAGCGCCGCTGCCTTCTCAAACAGCTGATCGGCAGGGGTCCTAGGTGTCAGACCCCCGCCGATCAGATGCTGATGATCTATCCAGAGGATAGATCATCAGTTTTAAACAACTGCAGAACCCCTTTAAGTGAAAAAGCTAACCATTATATGGAATTGAATAGTAATCCACGTAAAAAATCCATGCTTACCAAACAATGTTTTATGGTGACAGATGTTCTGCTATAACCATTAGGTCTTAACTGTTGAAAAATTATATACTGCTGAAATAATTGTGCAATAAATTCATTACTGTTACTGTTATACGGGTCAACATTTCACACTACTATGTAATATCATTAGCGGTGAGATATGCTGTTTTTTTAAAGGCAGCACATTATACATCAAGAAATTGTTTTGATTCCGCATGCCACGTCTTATCTCTAAAGATAATAATATAAAGAGGAAAAGCTGCATATTTGTGTGGAGACCATTTTATCCAGTATGTGAGAATATTTTTCCTGTAGATAACACTAATATGTTGTGAGATGGTTGGGGGGTGAGGGGGTGTTGAATAGCACTTTGATTGTTGCATGCAGCCAGATCTTTTTATGAAGAACCTAATACTTCTTTGCAGTTGAAGGAGAAATCCTTTCACATTTTCCTTTGCGGATTTACTTGTCCAGTGAAAATGACCGATGAATAAGAAGCTGGCTATCATAAAAGACAGAACTGTGGGGATCCTCATTAATCTGCTAATAGTTTTTTCTGTCATGCCTCTTCAAAGTTTTATGTCTTGTAAAGAATGCATGGTGCGGCAGCAAAGGCAGCCTGGCCTTCCACTCATCACCAACATCAAGGCACATTACAACAAAGCCAGTATGCCCTTTTAAATTGTCTTCTGCTTAACTTAACCGTGGCCGGGGTTAACAGCCTTGAAACAGAAGGAACAGAAAATACTGTTTATTTAACTGTACAAAGTATAAAAGAAACCATTTTAGTGAGTTAACAAATACTGCTAGTAATTCCATGTAGGATTATGCCTTTGAGTTTGGAAATAGGAGCAGAGTGTTTCTTAACCATTTGCCAACATGGCTCCTATCAGGTTATAATCAAGCGTCCTTATAGTGGACATATATATATGTAAAATCCTGTTAATATGATTTGCAGAACCATTGACAGCAGCTGCCTAACAACTGAGGGGGGGTGATTACCACACATAGAGAAACGGCACAGTTAGTCATGACTATTGATGAAGGTACTATAGTGGGGTTTGAAAGATTGATTGTAACCCCATTCTAATTTGTACTATGGAGTCCCATGGTGACCTCTTCTAGGAACTTTTATTCTCTACGGCTGCATTACTTTTTGCATTTTCCCTGTACAGTGATATTGTGGGTGCATTATACTTGCATGTGACATTTAATAGAGTAAATTTTTATCTGCTTTGTTTGTACTCTTCCTGTTATAATTTCATTTTGTCTATTATTCTTGTACTGTGATAGCATTGTGTGCCTTCTTCATGTACTGTGACATCACTATGTGCGATTTCTCATTATGGTGACATACTGTATGCATTGTCCAGGTACTGTGATCTCACTGTATTATTACATTGTTGTGACGTGGGTACATGATTCCTGTAACTTAATTCAGTTAGTTATTAAAGGGGTTGGTCACTCTCTGGTTACTTGACTGATGTGTATGTAAGATGACTGTATGGTGCTTACCAATATACACCTTGTTGATATTTTGTGGTGTTTGCTATTTTTCATTAGTCTTGATCCCTTTTTAGACAAATCTGCTGTGTTGTTCACATAGATGTGCTGTCCATAAGATGGCTGCTGATGGAGGATCATGTGACCTGACACATCGCTCAGTCTCCTCCATTTAAACACACCACACCTGCTCTAAACTCCCAGCAGTGAAGTAAAGAAGGCAGATGCAGTGTATTTAAATGAAGAAGACATCACATGGAGGTGATATGTCTGGTCACATGACCCTCCATCAGCAGCCATTTTATGGACAAGACTTCTGCATGGACATGGCAAAAAAGGGAGCATACCTTATGAAATATAGAAAATGGCCCAGAATTTCAATAACGGCTATATTAGTAAGTGCCATAGAGTTAACTTACCTAAACAATGGTCACAAGTTGCCAGTGTCCAACCCCTTTAATATTGCATTATTGTGTGCATTATCTAATCTATAGATAAGCACATTATCGCACTACTGTGATATCACTATGCATTATCACTGTCATTTTATATCATGTTATGCATTATCCCTGTCCCACCAATAATAATTCCCTCCCAGAGTGCCTTCATTAATAATAGTGTCCTCTACAGTGCCCCCAATAGTGATAATGCCCCACAACAGTGCCTTCATTAATAGAAAAGTTCTCCATATTATGCCCAATAATAATAATGCTTCCACAAAACATCTAGTAGTAATAATGCCCCCACATAGCCCCAGTAGAAATAAAGCCTCTGCTATAGGGCCCACAGTAGTAATAAGGCCCCCTATAGTGTCCTCAGCAGTAATAAGGTCACTTTATAAGGCACCCTTTTAAACCCCCAAGTAGACGTATGATCTTCTATAAGGCACTATAGAGCCATCAGTAATAATAAAGCCCCCTGTAGTGTCCCCTGTAGTTATAATGCTGCATACAGTACATTATTTTTAATGCTCCATGTAGAATGCTTCCTATAAAAGCCCCAGTAAGTTTGTTCCTACTGTAGTTCCCCCAGTATTTAAAATGTCCCCAACATGTTCAATCCCAACATACACAGTAGTCCCATGTAAAAAAAAATGAAGATTACTCTTACCGGTAATTGGATTTTTCTGAACCACACGATAGCACCACGAGAGAGGATCCGCCCCCAAGACAGGAAACCTGTAGCACAAAAAGCGGAGACTCCTCCTGTGCCTTCAGTATGTATCCAAGGATTTGAGGAACTCCGCCATGTACAATTAGTCCACTGAAGTTTTTAATATACGCTTTTCTATATACATATTTCTTTTTTTTTTTTTTTTTTAATGCAACACCCAAGTGACCAGCAGAACCATAGCCCAGTGAAAATAGGGAGGGAAAAATATGGGTGCTGTCGTGTGGTTCAGGAAAATCCAATTACCGGTAAGAGTAATCTTCATTTTTCCCCTCACCCCACGACAGCACCACGAGAGAGAATAACCGAGGAACACCTAGGGTGGGATAACAGCAGAAAGAACCGATGAACCAAGGGATAAGTCAGCCGGTGTATTTAACTGAAGACGGTAGTGCCTGAAAAAGGTAGAAGGAGACACCCAAACCGCCGCTTTACAAATGTCTTCCAAAGGGACAGAAGCTCTCTCAGCCCATGTGGTAGATACTGCCCTAGTTGAATGCGCCTTGAGTCCCTCGGGTGGATCTTTTCCCACCGAAACATATGCCAGTGCAATAGCAGATGTAATCCATCTTGAAAGGGTTTTCTTAGATGCCTGATGACCCTTATTCTTCCCCTGGAAAAGAACAAACATCGAGGAAGATTTCCTCCAATCTTTAGTCACTGACAAATACTGTGTAATACACCTTTTAACATCTAGACAATGTAAGGATCTTTCTTCATCAGATGAAGGATTTTCAAAAAAAGTTGGAAGGACAATCTCCTGAGTTCTATGAAACCTAGAAGCTACTTTTGGAAGAAAAGCTGGATCTGGTTTAATAACCACCCTGTCATCTAAAAAGGTAGTGTAAGGTGGATTGATGGATATTGCCTGAATCTCGCTAACCCTACGGGCAGAGGTCAGGGCCACCAGAAGACTAAGCTTAAAGGACAAATGCTTAATTGAAATCTCCTCCATGGGTTCAAACGGAGGTTTAGTAAGGGCCCCCAAAACCACATTTAAATCCCAAGGGGAAATTCTGGATGGAAGTACAACAGAACTCCTGGATACTGACTTAATAAAGCGCACAACCCAAGGATTTGATTCTACATTACTACAAAAAAGTGAAGACAGGGCAGAGATCTGAACTTTAAAAGTACTAGGCGACAAACCTAACTGCCATCCTTTTTGAAGAAATTCTAACACCTTAACTATTGGAACCTGACTCGAAAGATCATTAACATCTAGTTCTGCAAAGGACAAAAACTTCCAAGTTCTGGCATAAATGGAAATTGTAGAATTTTTTCTTATTCTTAAGGAGAGTATCAACTAGTCTGGGGGAAAAACCTCTCCTTGACAGCAAATTCCAGGCCGTCAAAATTCCAGGCCGTCAAATTCCAGGCCGTCAAGTGTAGTCTCTCTACTTGATGATGGACAACTGGCCCCTGGACAAGCAAGTCCCGAGGTGTTGGTAGGACCCAGGGGTCTGACACCGACATCTTCTTTAACCACGTGAACCATGGTCTTCTGGGCCAGAAGGGATCCACCAGTATAACCCTGGCCTGGTCCTCCCTTATTTTTCTTAATACCCTGGGTATAAGTGGAAGAGGAGGGAAGGCATATGCTAGTGGGAAGGACCATACGTGAAGGAAGGCATCCAGACCAAGAGGGGACCCTATTGGGGACAGGGAGAAGAACTTCTCTACTTTCTTGTTCTGGGCTGTAGCAAATAGGTCCACCGACGGGAGACCCCAACAACTGACAATCTGACTGAAAACTGTCTGACTGAGACCCCATTCCCCCTGAGAGATAGCATGACGGCTCAGGAAATCTGCCTGGATATTCTCCTTGCCCCTTATATGGACTGCCGAGATGGAACTGCATCTGTTTTCTGCTATCTCCAAAATCTCTGTCAGGGTTGACATCAGACTTTTGCTCCGGGTCCCTCCCTGTTTGTTGATATATGAGACTACCGTGTTGTTGTCTGACATTATTCTCAGATTTCTCCCTATCAGTTCTGGTAGAATATTCTGCATTGCCAGTTTTACCGCCAGAAGCTCCTTCATATTGGAGGACGTTGATTCTTGACTGTCTGACCATCATCCCTGCTAGAATCTGTTTTTGAATATGAGCCCCCCAGCCCCAGGGACTCGCATCCGTCGTGAGACACAATAAATTTTCGATTCTCCAGGGGACTCCCTGCAATAAGTTTTCCTGATGCAACCACCATCTTAATCTGACAAGGGTCCGGACTGGGATCGTGATCTTCCTGTCTAAGGACTGCTTCTCTCCATTCCAGGCCTCTAGAATGTCCCACTGAAGATCCCTGGTGTAAAATTGGGCCCACATCACTGCTGGAATACATGAGGTTAGACTCCCCAGAATTGACATACCTCTTCTCATTGAGATAGTTGGGTTTTCCATGAGTCTTAAGATGTTCTTTCTTAGGGAAATAACCTTCTCACTTGTTAAGAAGGACATCTACTTCTTGGAGTCCAATATCAGCCCCAAGAATTGCTGCACTTGAACCGGATTCAGCCTCGACTTTTCCTTGTTCACCATCCAGCCCAGTTTTTTCAGGATTCCCAGAACAGTCAGTACTGCTTTCTTGCCTGACTCCTCGGTCTCTGCCACCACCAGAAAATCGTCTAGATAGGGAATGAAGATAATGTCTTCCTCTCTTATGTGCGCTGCCATTTCGGCAATTACTTTCGTAAATACCCTGGGAGCCATGGAGAGACCAAAAGGGAGAGCTTGAAATTGAAGATGTCTGAGAACCCCCTGTATCTCTATTGCCACTCTCAAGTATCTTTGATGGTCTTTGTGAACTGGTACATGAAAGTATGCGTCTTTTAAGTCTATAACTGCTAGATAACAATTTGGGAATAACATATTTATGACTGATTTTATAATCTCCATCTTGAACCTTTTTAATAACAGGAATCGATTTAGGTTTTTTAAGTTTATAATAGTCCTCCATGACCCGTCTGGCTTTTGAACTAGAAAAAGGGGAGAGTAATATCCTTCTCCTTCCTGGCCCCTTGGGACTGGAACTAAAGCCCCCTTCTCTATCAGGGCAAGCACATCTGCCTGCAAAACCTCCGGCCAATGTCTGGAAAAAGTTATCATGAACCTTGATGGTGGAGAGGACTTGAACTCCAATTTTAGCCCCATACCTATGGTGTCTAGAATCCAGGCACTTCTGGAGATCAGTTTCCATGCAGGGAGAAATTGTTTTAGTCTCCCCCCCACATGGGGCCTGGCTTCATTGCTGGTCCGCCTTTTTCTTGTCTGCAGAAGACTGGCTGAAAAAGAATCCTCTACTACCTCTCTTTTGAGTACGGAATCTAAAGTCCCTGTCCTATTTATCTCTATCCTTGTTATCTTTGAAGGGACGAAAGGAATGATTGAAAGCCCCTCTGGACGGAGGAAAGGATTGAGATGGGAACTTTTTCTTTTTGTCCGAAGCCTTTTCTAGTAACTCATCTAAGGTGGAACCAAAGAGAAACTCCCCTTCACAAGGCATGGCACAGAGTCTTTTCTTTGAAAGCAAATCTCCATTCCATCCCTTCAACTACAGAGCCCTACGAGCAGAATTAGCTAGAGCAGATGAACGAGCTGCCAATTTAATAGCATCGGCCGAAGCATCTGCTACAAAATCGGCCGCTTTTTTAACGGTCGCAAAGCTTTCTAAAATTTTCTCCCTAGGGCATCTGTTTTTTATTTGGCCCTCAATCTCTGAAAGCCAAACAATAAGAGAAAGAGCCGTACAAGTAGAGGCAATCGATGGTCTCAACAATGAGGATGAGGCTTCCCAAGCTCCTTTTAGAAAACCATCAGCCTTCCTATCCAATGGGTCTTTTAAAGACCCCATATCCTCAAAGGGAAGCGCCAATTTCTGGGCTATTTTGGAGATCGCCACATTGATTTTAGGAGCTTTATCCCAAGGAGTAGATATATCATAAGCAAAGGGGTATTTCCTTTTCATGGTCTTAGAAATATACACTCTTCTATTTGGTCTCCTCCACTCCTCCTTAATAAGGGCAGATACATTTTTGTGGACCGGAAAAGACCTATGTTGTTTAGATTCAAGACCTCCGAACATAAGATCTTGAACTGATTTTGGCTCTTTAACGTCCTCAATTCCCATCGTGGATTTAATAGCTTTGAGAAGACGATCCACATCCTCCACTGGAAAAAAAGGTTTACCCACAGACTCATGGTCTTCATCTGACGTATATAAAGAAATATCAGATAAGGCTGTTTCCATAGACACGGATCTTTCTTCCAAATCAGAATCAGACAATAATACTTGACTCCTCTTTGCTTTATGATGTCTTGGAACAGCCATTGTTTTTTGAGATAAGGAGGAGTCCACTTCAGATCTAATAAGAGACTGAAGGTTCTTATAAAAGGACGGGGACTCTTCTGCAACTGTTTTATCAATGCATACACGACATAACTTTTTGCTCTAACCCCCAGGAAGCGAACATCGACATAAAGCACACTCCTTGTTTTTCTTTTTAGTCTGGGCTTTCTTAGGTTTTTCCTGGAAAACATATATGCTCCATATAAGTAAAATACATAGAAAAAAATTTCCAGTGGCCAAAGCCTCTCACCCAACCAAGGTACCAGGGCTGGAGCGGACACTTGTTCTTCAGATATGTCCTTTTCCTCCATGTTCAGTGAAGACTTAGGGGAGAGCAGTCAGACTGAGCCAGATCCTGTCCTGCTACCACTTCACCACGCTGAGAACAGGCACAGACCGCGGTCTGAACGCCTATTTCCGGGTTCCGGCGTTTAGCCACGCCCCCACGACGTAACGCGTCATTCGACACTTCCTGGAACGCAAGAATGCGTTCCACGTCATTCCGGCGCCACTTACACTAAGCGCCAGCCGCCGGCGTTCCTCCCCCGGAGCCCCTCCGGAACCAGCAACGCTGCTTAAAAAAAACCACTTACTCGTGCAGAGCACGAAAGTGTAATGCCCCCAACTCTCTGGGCCCCCGCCACCGCGTCTCTGCCCGATCCTGCCGCGCACCATGTGCCACGCTGAGATCCCGGATCGGCAGGTAAGGAGGCAGCCACGGGGGAGAGAGCTAGTACTTACAGGCTCCTTCCTCCAAGACAGGAAACCATACTGAAGGCACAGGAGGAGTCTCCGCTTTTTGTGCTACAGGTTTCCTGTCTTGGGGGCGGATCCTCTCTCGTGGTGCTGTCGTGGGGTGAGGGGAAAAAACATCACTCCCTTCAGTCCCACACAATCCCACATAAATAACTTCACTCTCTCCCTCAGCTGTCTCCAATATACAATCCCATGTTAATAACATTGTTTCCCTCCCATCAGCCTCTCCAACATACAGTCCCACTTACTGTAAATAACATCAATCTCTCCAGCCCCCTCCAACATACAGTCCCATGTAAATAATATCACTTCCTCGCTTCCGCTCCTCCAATGTACAGGGCAAAGTAAATAAAATCACTCCTCTCCCTTGAACCCCTCCGACATACATACTTATGGAAATAACATCACTCCCTCCAGTGCCTACAACATATAGTCCCGTGTAAATAACATCACTCCCTGTAGTTCCCCCAACATATAGGGGGTCATTTATTAAGACCATCGGTTTAGACGCCATTCTTAATAACCCCTATATCTGGCGGTGGATCCTCTGGAATTATGAAGAGAATCAGACCTCTACATAACTTCGGCGCATCCAGCTCCAGTCTACATGTAAGCCAGCTTCCTTGCTGTCTTACATTTAGACCATTTTCTATTCCTAAACCAGGCGTAGAAAATGATAACTGAGATGGGCTTCCCCACCTGTCCCCTTTCCTGCCCATGCCACGCCCACTTTTTAATATCTTGCATGAGCGAGGAAAAGTCGCAGATTGCAGCGCAACTAACCGCGCCAGGGATATGGCTAATATAGGCGCATTTCTAGATAATAAATGGCCCCTATTGTCATATGTAAATAACATCACTCCTTTTCCCAGCTACCTCCAATATACAGCCCCATGTAAATTACATCAGTCCCTTCAGCCCCTATTAACATACAGTCCCATGTAAATTGCATCAATCCCTCCCTTCAGCCCTCTAGCATACAGTCCCATGCTAATGACATCACTCCCTCCCCTAGTTGCCTCCAGTATACAGTCCCATGTAAATAACATCACTCCCTCCAAGCAGGGAGGGGATACAAGAATAGAGAACTACAACTCTTAGCATTTCATTGTCTCTCACATTAAATCCATTGTGTCATTACTGGTCCTTCACCTCTTCTCCTATTTATGGCTGAGCTCTGCCCCATCCTGCACTGATCACATGATGGTGACATCATCACAGGTCCGTCAATGCCTGGTTTATAGTGACTGCTGTTGAGTTGTTGCAGGGTGCCACAGCTACTCCCCCAACCCAGCCCCTCCCTCCCGGGAAATAATGGTGCTCTATTGGTAGGGGGAAAGGGGGGAGGAGGAGAAAAAAAATGACTGACACCACCTCTCCAGCTGGCCAGTGCCCTAGGAACTTGCCTCCAAGTGCCTAATGGTAAATATGGCCCTGACTATGAATATTTACTTAGTGTGCTTAATAAAAACATGAACAATACATCTGTTTGTGTTTGATTGGTTTAGCTAGACTGTGTTTGTCTAGAATTGTGACCTAGATAACTAAGAAATAATGATTGAAAATATTTTTTCTTTGATGCGAGGTGAGATTATTTCTGTATTGTTCTGTTTCTGTAGAGTCCTATGGGACAATCTAGAAATAGCTAGAGAAATGCACAAATACTGTTGTGAGTAATGTAGCGGGGCTGAGAGTTTTGACTTTGATAACCTACGGGTCAGTCTGCACCCACTATAGCAGTAAAATCAAAGCTTGGTATATAATTTAGAGCCCTGTCAGTGAAGACAGATTAGAAAGTATGGTATGCTGCTTGATTGTCTACAAGTTGACAAACATGACAAGAGTTATTTAGAATTATAAAACATGAAATCAGCCCCACAGACACTTCTCTCAATTCTTTCTGTGACTCAAAAGCAAGTGTAGCAACCCACAGGGCTGTTAGGAGGATGGGAGTGGTAATGGCACTGATATGAGTAGTAGTGGTTTATGGTGGCTGTCCTCACTGTGGCGCTCCCCGGGGCTGTGCAGCAGTGAATGGAACTCTTACTCTTTGGGCTCCTGCCTGGTGGTAGTTGGGGTGCCCTTGATGATGGATATTTGACAGGGTGCAAAGCAGAAGATCAGGTAGAGTGGGGGCTGGCATATGGTGAAGACAGTAACCAGAGCCAGTTCATTGATAAAGAACTGTCTCTTTACTGAGGATGATGGGCGAAGCAGTACAAGCATATATCAGGCACAGTTCTGAGGTATCTGACAACTTGCTTTTCCCAGTGGCTGTGCATAGGCAGCAACCATTATGGTAGTAATCCTCCATGAGTTTCCCTCTATAAGAACACTTTCCAATCTTCCCAATTGAACCACGAAGTGAGCCCCTTTGCAACAGACTAGATTCTGTTCCTTTTAAGGGTTGCTCTACTATTTATGCAAATGGCAGTTCTCTTCCTCACAGCGGTATTCTCTCAGTTAAGTTGTTCTTTAGCAGCTGTTCAGAAATGGTGCTTTTCTGGATGAAAGTTCCTGTTTGACTTTAGCAAAACCAAGGCAGGTCTGTTCCCTAGCTCATCAGGCTGAAAACTCCCTGGATCAAACCAGTCTTAGAGGCTGATGCAACCACAACAGGTCTGCACTGATCAGCTCCCCACCCAGAGGGTGCAGGGCCAACCTCCCTCCTACTGAGTAAGACCAAAAAACTAAGTGGTTGTCACTGCAGTAACAAACCTTGCAGGTTTGATATAGCTCCTCTTCGCCAGCTTCCGGTAGTACTTAAAAGTACCAGCGTGCGGAGACTAACAAGCCCCCCGGTCTTCACCAGAGCCCGCTGCAAGGCAGGATGGATTTGGCTGCCGGGGGCTTGCAGGTCGCTTAACCTTACCGGGAAGCGGTTAGCTGGGGTAGGTGCAAGGCAAGTAGTGCAGAATCTAGCCGAAGTCAGGATACACAGGAGTCAAGGCAGATGAGGACAAACTGCTAGAGTACTTGGAAAGGACCTGATACTCTGGCACCAGTTGGTGCTCAGAAAGAGGCTTATATAGGCCATCCCCTTAGATCATGTCATGTGACCTCTGAGGGAAGTTCCAGCAATTACCTGTAATGCTATTGACTGGACACCAGAGGGAGTTGCGGTGTGCAACCTGCATTCTGACCACTGGAGGCCACCAGAGTGCCAGAAATGTTGGTGCTGGCAGACACGCTCTCACTGCTGGGATCGACATGAGGGCTGCTGTGGAGATTGCCGGGGGCAACGGCTTGGGACTTGAGGCGAGTATAACGGCGCTTTGCGCTGAATCGGGACAGTGGTGCTGCCCATATACAGCTCTTGGGATCACATACAAAGAGTAACAAAAGGCATTAACTCTTTTGAGAAACAGATTAGCTTTTTAGTAGTGATCCACTGGGTCACTACACAGTGTCCCCCTGTAGAGTAGCAGTACACTGCATTACAGGGGTTAAAACTGTATTATTAAGTGGTAAATGTATCCCTGTATATATGTATACATAAGATATTAATAGATCATAAGTCATCCACCAACCAGTAGGTGTTGCTGTTTCTCTTCCCCATAGAGAAGGAGGAGTTTAGAACAATCTAGAGTCTAACTGTGAGTTAGTGTCTGGACGGCAAAGAGACCAGATGGAAAATGTAGTGCTGACACACAAGCTGCATCTGGACTTTGGTGCTAGCCATGGCAAGGCCAGAACGTGCTTTAAGTGCAAAAGCAGGCCAGAAGAGTGAGATAGGTGCAGAGTAGAAGATCTGTAGAGATCTAAAGCGGACCTATTGGCTCTACAGCATATTTGTTCAGGGGTCCTCTGGTGCCTGAACATACATTGAAGCAGATTGGTCATTTGCATAACATAATATCCACATACCAAAGAGGACATTGTGGAAAAGTAATGTAAGTACATAAAAAAAGGTGCAGAACATAGTCTGATGCTTAGAGTCCGCCCTAGGTTGCATTGTAGAAAGAAAATGTTGCACTCCTGCTTTATTCCATTACTGCACATTCCAGGGGAGTGACAGCGTGAGTACTATGACTGCCATTCTTGCTACTGTCACTCCTATCCTCTCCTCTGCTCCCCTGCAGCATGCTGCATCTGTACTAGTGAGACTATAAAGGTCTGAATTCCTCAGGAACTCAAGGTTTTAGAGGATTAAGAGAACCAAACCTGTGCAACTGGTGACCTCCATCATCATCTGAGAGTTAAAATGGTAAAACATCAGTAAATAGATTAACCATCACTAAGCAATACACGAGGACAGAGTAAATCACTTGGAACCATATGTTCCTGTCTGTGAACCATTTCACAAGTTATTAACAGTTGAGTAGAGGGAAGCAAAACATTCAGTCCTACAATGTTATTCCTCAGCTTAGCAATATATATTTTATACAAAATAGTTAGCAACATTAGTAATATATTCTTCTGATGTGCAATTAGAGAAGACAAACATGAGGAGAATATTATGAACCGGGATCCATCAAGCAATTGCAAGCTATGGTGTGTTGGATTACAGAAATTTTACTTAAAAATGTAATAACAAAAATACAAAGTAGTAGATGATAGAGATGAGCGAGCACTCAAATGCTCGGGTGCTCGTTATTCGAATCAAATTTTTCCCAATGCTCGGGTGCTCGTTTCGAATAACGAACCCCATTGAAGTCAATGGGAGACTCGAGCATTTTTTGCAGGGGACCGGGGCTCTGCATAGGGAAGGTTGCGTGAAAACCTGGAAACCTCATAAAATGATGGAAACACCACGGAAATGGACAGGAAACAGCAGGTGCAGCATGCATGGATGCCTCTGAGGCTGCCTAATCGTACCATTATGCCAAATTCTGGGCAACAGCCTGGTGGTGACCCTCAAGGCAATTGTGCTGACCCAGACCAAGATGGGCAAGGCACATGTGCTGGCACATGTTAGGAAAGCACCCAACTAGGTGCAACGAAGGTCCATCACCGCCTGCAGGTGACACCACTGCTCATGCTGGCACTGCTGTGCTATCCCCCGCCCCACAACGCAGGCATAAGCCTGACACAGCATGGTGACAGCATAGTGACACCAACAAGTGACCAAGTTAGATTGAGGTAGCAGGTGAACCACCCAAAAATGTAGCCTAACACAGCATGACGGTGAACCCATAGTGACCAAGTTAGACTCAGGTGGCAGGTGAAGCACCCAGAAATTTAGCCTGACACAGCATGGCAGTGACACCACCAATGCCTTGGTCAGACTGAGATTGCAGTCAAATGTCTGTAGGTGAGCCTCCCAAAAATTAGTTTTGGAGTGTCTGTAGTTGACCCTCCTGTAAAATATTTTTTTTGTTTTTCCTGTTATTAGTTTATGTACAACCCATGGCTGGCATGGTGGGAATAGTATGCCCCCCCCCACGGAAAGTATGGATTCAGATCCGGGATACTCACAGGAACTCTTTTCAGGACCCTACCCAGAGACACAAACCACTGCTCAACAGCAACCTGATGCCCAAAATTTAGAACTTTCGCAGTGTGTGGGTGATGAGAGTGTGGAATTAGTGCAAGTAGTGCGTGAAGAGGTGTCGGATGATGATGATGATGATAAGTGACAGTGACGTTGTTGTCAGGGCAGTAAGTCGGAGGGGGGGAGCAGAGTGGAAGGAAGAGCTGGTGGACGTGACCAACGCGGTTAGTGATGAGGTCCACCTAACCACGGACACGTGGACAAGTGCTGGCGGGCAGGGACACTATATCTCCCTGACGGCACATTGGGTTAACTTGGTAGAGGCTGGGATCGAGTCTGACCCTGGGGCCACTCATGTAATGCCCACACCAAGGATTGCGGGGCCTACCTCGGTCATCGTTTCTCAGACTTATTATGCCTCTTCCTCCAACCCCTCCTCCTCCTCCTCCTCCTCTTCGCATAGAAACGCTGAGCCAACAGGCAATGTTTATAAGGGCCAACTGGCGCTCTATACAAACAATGTTTACGGAGGGCCACCTACAGGCCCTCTCTCCAATAATTTTTTTGTAGCGTCAAATACAGACACTCAAAAAACAATTTTACATGAGGGAGTGTCTCCCCTTCTGCCATCATGTACGGTCAGGCTGTCCGTAGGTACACCACATCTGTCGTCCGTAGAAGCGGCCACTGTGAGGAAGGCCACGGCAAAAACATCCCCTTTTCTATTGAGAACAAGTGGAGACTTGTAGGAGGATGAATATATAGGTTTTGCGTCACAGACGGTCCACTGCACCGTTACATTTTCTTCATCATTGCCAATTACTTTTTCACCAACTGTTGTCTGGCAATGATAAAGGGGAAGGTGAATCCACTGCCGAAGAAAAGTCATCCTCCTACAAGTCTCCCATACACGCTCAAGAGTTAAGAAGGACTGAGCATTGGTACCCTCTTCTGTCTCACCAACATTCTCCTCCTCTTCCTCCTCATCCTCATCCCCCTCCTCCAATACGCACTGAGAAACAGACCGGAGGGTGCTCTGGCTATCAAGCGACGTATCACCTTCCCCCATCTCCTGTGACAAGCGCAAAGCTTCTGACTTCATGCTGAGCAGTGAGTTTTTCAACAGGCAAAGGAGCGGGATGGTGAGGCTGATAATGGCGGCATCGCCGCTGACCATCTGTGTTGACTCCTCAAAGTTGCTCAGCACCTGACAGATATCAGACATCCACGTCCACTCCTCATTGTAGACTTGAGGAAGCTGACTGACCTGACTACCAGTTCTGGTGGAAGTTGACATCTGGCAGTCTACAATTGCTCTGCGCTGCTGGTAAACTCTGGATAACATGTTTAATGTCGAATTCCATCTTGTGGGCAAGTCGCACAACAGTCGGTGAGCTGGCACTTGTAGGTGCCGCTGCGCTGCCCTGAGAGTGGCAGCATCTGTGCTTGACTTGCGGAAATGCGCACAGATGCGGCGCACCTTGGTGAGCAAATCTGACAAATTGGGGTATGTCTTGAGGAACCGCTGAACTATGATATTGAACACGTGGGCCAGGCATGGCACATGTGTCCATCTGCCGAGTTGCAGAGCCTCCACCAGGTTACGCCCATTGTCACACACAACCATGCCTGGCTTGAGGTTCAGCGGTGCCAGCCACAGATCGGTCTGCGCCGTGACGCCCTGTAACAGCTCTTGGGCGGTGTGCCTTTTGTCACCTAAGCTCAGCAGTTTGAGCACCGACTGCTGGCGCTTACCCACGGCACTGCTGCTGCGCCTAGAGCTACTGACTGAAGGCGCCGTGCCCACGGATGGAAATTCGGAGGAGGAGGGGTTGGAGGAAGAGGCATAGTACATCTGAGAAACCGTGACCGAGGAAAGCCCCACAATCCTCGGTGTGGGCAGTACATGAGCAGCCCCAGGGTCAGTCTTGGTCCCAGCCTCCACCAAGTTAACCAAATGTGCCGTCAGTGAGATATAGTGTCCCTGCCCGGCAGCACTTGTCCACGTGTCCGTGGTTAGGTGGACCTTATGACTAACTGCGTTGGTCAGGGCACGGATGATGTTCTCTGACACGTGCTGGTGTAGGGCTGGGACGGCACATCGGGAAAAATAGTGGCGGCTGGGGACCGAATACCGAGGGGAAGCCACCGCTATCAGGTTGCGGAAAGCCTCAGTCTCTGCCAGTCTAAAGGGCAGCATCTCCAGGCTCAACAATTTGGAGATGTGGACGTTTAGGGCTTGTGCATGTGGGTGGCTGGAATTGTATTTGCGCTTGCGCTCAAATGTCTGCTGCAAAGACAGCTGAACGTTGCGCTGGGACACATTGGTGGAGGTTGTGGAGGTGAAGGGGAGGTGAAGGGGAGGTTGTAGGGCGGGAGGCACTTGTGCCGGGGTCCTGGGCGGGGGGTTGACTCGCCGAGCCAGCATGTGACACAGGGGAAGGGGCAGTGGTGTGACCCGCAGGAGGTGAACGGCCTTGGTTCCACTGAGTCGGGTGTTTAGCACTCATATGCCTTCCGCATGCTGGTAGTGGTTAGACTGGTAGTGGTGGCTCCCCTGCTGATTCTGATGTGGCACAGGTTGCTCACCACAGTCCGTCGGTCATCCTCACTTTCTTTAAAAAACCTCTAGACTTGCGAATATCTAGGCCTCGGCACGGGAGCTTGACTCCGTGAAACAGTTGCTGATCTACCTGCTCTGGCCCTGCTTCTCCCTCTGGCCACCCCACTGCCTCTTCCAACCTGTTCTGGTGCTGCACTTGCCTCTCCCTCAGAAGCACTGTCTTGAGTTGGATTACCAACCCAGCTCGGGTCAGTCACCTCATTATCCACCAGCTCTTCCTCCGATTCATCACTCTGCTCCCCCCTCGGACTTACTGCCCTGACAACAACGTCACTGTCTGACAACCGTGTCTCATCATCATCATCATCATTATCATCCGACACCTCTTCACGCACTACTTGCACTTGCACTAAGTCCACACTCTCATCACCCACAGACTGTGAAAGTTCTAAATTTTGGGCATCGGGACAGAGCAACTGCTCAGGTTGCCGTTGAGCAGGGGTTTTGTCTCTTGGTAGGGTCCTGAAAAGAGTTCCTGTGAGTATGCCTGATCTGAATACATACTTTCCATGGAGGGGGCAGGCTGGGGGAAGGAGGTTGAGCTGGAGGAGACAGAGGTCTACTCCCTTGGCTAGCGTGGGTGGACTGCGTGGAAGACTAGGTGGTGGATAAATTACTGGACGCATTGTCCGCTATCCACGTCATCACCTGTTTGCACTTTTGTGGTTTCAATAGTGGTGTACCACGTGACCCAGTAAGTTGCAAGATGAAGCTAGGGAGCGAAACTCTGCGGCGTTCCACTGCTCCCTCATCAGTAGGTACAGTGTCACCCTGCCCAGGACCACGGCCTCTGCCCCCTACACTACTTGAATGCCCATGCCCTCGTCCTCGACCCTTAGCCCTTGGGTTCAACATTTTGTATATTCACCAAACTGTCGAGTTAATATCTGAGGCCAAAACCGTATTCAGTAGAAAGTAGAATTACTATTTGAGGCAAAGAAATGTAGTCTCTAGACTCCAGCTATTTCACCGCAAACCACTCAATTTTGCACTGGACTGTAGTTTATATAACTGAGAATAAAAACTTATTCTCTAGACTGTGGCTAGTGTATAGCACACCTCACAATTGTTCACTGGACTGTAGTTTATATAATTGAGTGAAAAAAAATTATTCTCTAGACTGCGGCTAGTGTATCGCACACCTCACAATTGTTCACTGGACTGTAGTTTATATAATTGAGTGAAAAAAATTATTTTCTAGACTGCAGCTAGTGTATCGCACACCTCACAATTGTTCACTGGAGTGTAGTTGATATAATTGAGTGAAAAAAATTATTCTCTAGACTGCTGCTAGTTTATCGCACACCTCACAATTGCTCACAGGATTGTAGTTTATATAATTGAGTGAAAAAAAATTATTCTCTAGACTGCGGCTAGTGTATCAAACACCTCACAATTGTTCACTGGACTGTAGTTTATATAATTGGGTGAAAAAAACATATTTTATAGACTGACGCTGCTGTACAGCACACCTCACAATTGTTCACTGGACTGTAATTTATATAACTGAGTTACAAAACGTATTCCCTAGACTGCACTACAGATCCCAGCAAGCCAAGGTACAGCAGCAGCAAAAATGAGTACTGAGAGGACTTTGGGCAATATCATTGGCGTCTGTGTGGACCATGTGCTGTCCCCTTTCTGCCACCAGTGCACAGTGTGCAGCCAAGATGGCGGTAGCTGCACTACAAGTCCCAGCCAGCAGCCGAGAGGAGGACAAAAAAAAAATGTCCTTCTAGCCCTTAGAAGGAGCGTTGGGTTCTTTGTGGGTGATTCCTGCCTAACCAGATTCTAATTTCATGGCCTAACAGTGTGCAGCCAAGATGGCGGTAGCTGCACTACAAGTCCCAGCCAGCAGCCAGTAGGAGACCAAAAAAAAAAAAACATGTTTGTAGCCCTTAGAAGGGCTGTTGGGTTCTTTGCGGGTGATTCCTGCCTAACCAACAACTAAATTCAGGCCCTAACACTCTCCCTGACAGACAGCAGCTCTATCCCTAATCTCATGCAGACGGCGTATGACGCGAGCAGCGCGGGACCAGATTCTTATATTCCCAGGTCATCTGATCTGGCCAGCAAATCCCTACTATCGACTTGTAGGGGCCCAACGTGATGCTAGGAAGTACCAAAGACTCTCCTGCATGTTGATTGGCTGAAAAAAGGCGGTTAACATGCAGGAAGAGGAAGTTGCCATTTCCTCGAGGATCGCGATATGCTCGTCCGAGTAGCGAGCATATGCGAATACCCTAATGCTCGAACGAGCACCAAGCTCGGACGAGCATGTTCGCTCATCTCTAGTAGATAAGCATGTGTCCAAATATTAATAAATTATGGCATGTTGTCTGCTTTTTAAGAAGAGGTGAAGATTTTTTGGATCAAACAAAATTTGATAAGAACAAGAAGTATTGATATCTGCTGAATTGTTAAGAATGTTTAACATAGCAGCATATTTACTAACCATCTGTTCTCTTGTAGGAAAAGATATATCAGTTTTGACAAGCCCTTAGTTTGATGAACCATGATGTGAAATGATGGGAGTTGAAACAGTGGTCAACATAGCAGTGCACACCTCATGTTTTCATCTCTAGCTGTCGGTTGTATCATACTATATGTACATGTCTATGCATGGAAACATGAATATCACTTTATCATGTACGCTTCATTCCCCATGTGGTTTCTCTTATCTGAATATGTGTAGCTATAACTCTGCTAACCCGCAAAACAAAGAATTGACAGAAAATCAAAGCAACATTGGTGCTAAAAACATATCTGATGTTTTATAGTTGTAGTAGACTGTCTTATAGTAATTGGATAGACTAGAGTAATTTATATCATGTGCGTAGATCTTTAATACACTGGATTCTGGATAGAATTTATTGATATGAGACGTGCTTTAGACTTTATACCTGCTTTGCTGAACTCAGCTGATTATACTTTACTGTAGTTGATGGGAAAGATTTGTTGCTTGAGACAAAAAGACAATACCTTACATCTGCTGCATCAAAGACAGCCATATTTTTGTACAATAAAACCTAAAACAGAAAATCTGTCACTAAACCATTATATAATACATATGTATATAGATCGTCATATTTAATTGCTTGAATAAGAATAAATTCTGTTTTGGAGTTCCCCCAACTAATGCACAGTTTAATAGCATTTGTCTCCTCATTTGGCTAAAGCTCCAGGGTATAAGTGTGACCGGAACGGCTGCACATAGGGTATGTCCCCTGGTGCTGTCCTTGTAGCTTCTGTTCCCATGATCAGAGCTTGGAGACAGTATTGGAATCAGCAGTATATTGCAAAGTGGTAACACACCCTGTGCCCTGTACAATAAATGTAATGGTGGATGGTGCACTGAGCAGCAGATTGTCAGGGAGGAAGTGTTCCTTCCCGATAGTCGGCTGCTCGTTCAGTGGAGGTGAAGCTCTGCATTTACATGCAACGATCACCTCCACAGTATGAGGATAAGGGATTGCTATTGGGATCGCTCATCCTCATATCGCTGCATCGTTTCTGGGCAGCAGATTACTGTTTAGATAGAACAATCTGCTGCCCACAAATGATAATTTAGGTGCCTGCTCAAATTACAGTTACACCCAATGGACAAGCGTTTCACTCATTCATCGGATGATTGGCTGCAACTTTACATGGGCAGATTGTTGGGAATTAGGATTCGCAGGAACGTTCATTCCTGATAATCTGCCTGATAATCTGCCAGTCTAAATCCACCTTTATTTATGCATTACAGAGGAGCCCCTTGAAATGGTCAATGTCAAAAATAGCTAAGGAGAAGATATTTTGTTAAAAAGTGCTCACAAAATCAAAACATCAATGGTATCGTGTTTCTGGATTTTATTACCCACAACCTGAAAATGATTACAATTTCCATTATCAGGAATCTGTCACCATGTAAAGGCAGTGTATTCTGCAGGTATCACATTATAGAGCAGGAGGAGCTGAGCAGATTGCTGTATTATTTTATGGGAAAAGATGCAGTATAAAGGTATGTTTTTAGACAAGGTTTTGAGGAAGATCTGCCTGTAGGATTTTTAACTAAAGCCAGAAGAGGATCCACCAAGAAGGAGAAGTATCAATTATTTCTTCTATATTTCCAATTCCTTTTGGAGTTCTGGCTTTGGCAAAAAATACTGCAGGCAGATCTGCTTCAAGAACTCGTCTAAAAAACTCTGTGTTGCTGTACCCTAACTCTGCGCTTTCTCCGCTTAGGAGTCATGTGGGCAGTTGTACCTAATGATTGACAGGTGTCTCTGGATGCTTTGTCATACAGATTAGTTGTCAATCCCTGATAAGACCACCTATGTGACTCCAAAGCATACAAAGAGCAGAGGTTTAAAAGAATGAAATATAAGTTATACTGAATCTTTTCCCATCAATCTGCCCAGCTCCTCCTGCTCTGTAACACGCTGCCTGTAGACTGCACTGCATTTCATGGTGACAAGTTCCCTTTAAATTTGACAAAAATTATCCTTTGTGATATACTGGTAGAGTATTATTTGCGTTAAGGCTCATGCACACCTCAATGGGGCTTCAACATGTCCTTTTCTTGTCCGTATCACGGTTTATTGAGGATCTAATCTTCCATGCCGCAAAATGCCATGTGCATGAGGCCTTAGTCAGATTTTTTTTCCTCTTTAGAGGAATAATTGAAGCTCTGAATCCTAAAGGCAAAGCAGTCCATAGAATTTATGATTTTTTAGAATGTTTGCAAATAAATACTAGAGTTACACCGTTCTTATTTTGAGCTGCCAGTTAAATGGGTTACTTAATCCCTTTTAACATTTTGCTTAATGTGCGTCTACAGACGGCAAGCTCAGCAATGGTGTCAAGTATAGTACAATTTTTTACGCTGAAACCCACCTGAGCTGGTGGTGCTGAGAAGCACTTTTGTATTGTGGAGTTGTCAGGGTTTCTGACAAGCTTTCTTCTCGTGAGTGGTCCAAAGGGAGCTGGTGGCTCAGATGAAAAGAGGAAAGAAACACTTGATTTCCATTCTACAAACGAAAATGAATATACAGAGGAAATAAAGACTTAACACAAAACAAGTCAATTCATGGGGGACTCCGTTTAAAGGGTGATCTTCCATAGACTGGTGATTTGGAATAACTTATGTACTTGTTAATTAGAACATAACTTTATAATGCCGTGACTGAGATATCTTAAAAATGAACAGTACGACATTAAGATACAAAAATGATTTAACTGATTGCCTTCAACGTAGACACGCTTTGCATGCATAGGATCACCTGTATAAATGATCTGAATATGGAAATGATGACTTCGTTCACCACAGGGTATGGCAGTGTGTTCCAAAATATCAAATATGGAACAAATTATGTTATTATACGTTCTGTGTGAAACTGAAAAGTGAATGGTTTGAAAACAAAAGATATTTAATGGACAAAAGTCTTTATCTTTGCACCTGTTTTAGCTTAGCAGCGAGGTCTGACAAAGTCCATCTGTATCTGCCACAGGCCAGGAGTGGAAAGGTTAACTCCCTGAGGGCAAAGAAAAGCAGACACTGCTGGCAGAAGTCCGCAAAGCCGCCCCCTCTCTTCCCTTGCGTTTGCTATACTTTGGGGAGATGAAGTTTTCAAATTTCAGACAGTGCATTTCTTCAGTTTAACATTTTATTGGACTGAGTCAGATCCTTTTCTGACTTTACCAATGATTTTATGTGATGGAATCAGTATTTTCTTTCCGAAGTCTTGTTTATTTTAATATATTAATGGAACGACTTTCCGGAATTCTTTGAGTATGTGAAAGGCTTTTTATGATGTACTGCTGCATTATTGTATTACAACACATATTTTTCTCCAAACCCTTCACTATAGAAATCATCATTTTTCTATAGAGATTAATTAGAAATGTATATTATAGTCATGGCTAGCGATCATACACTTTACCCTATAAAACTCTGTTCTCCAACTAGTGCTGTGAAAGCTGCATGTGGCTCACTAGGTATTGGCACCTGCAGGTAGTGCACCAGCACTGCTGAGACAAGCTTCTAAAGTCAAATCTACATCGCTGCCAATGAGCTTAACCACTTCCATCCGGGCCATTTACCCCCTTCCTGACCAGGCCTAATTTTGCAAATCTGACATGTGTCTCTTCATGTGGAAATAACTTTGGAACGCTTTTACTTATCCAAGCCATTCATAGATTGTTTTCTTGTGACACATTGTACTTTGTGTTAATGGTAAATTTGAGTCAATATATTTTACCATTATTTATAAAAAATCCAAAATTTACTGAAATTTTTTTAAAAAAATCACAATTTTTTAAATATTAATTTCTCTGCTTTTAAGTTGCATAGGGATATCTAATAAAATTGTTATTAATGAACATTCACCATATGTCCACTTTATGTTGGCATAATTTTGGAAATGTAATTTTATTTTTTGAGGACGTTAGAAGGCTTCGAATTTTAGATGTAATTTTTAAGATTTTCATGAAAATTTCCAATAGTTAATTTTAAAGGACCTTTGCAGTTCTAATGTGACTTTGAGGGGCTTATATAATAGAAACCTCCCATAAATGAACATATTTTAGAAACTACAGCCCCCAATGTAATCCAAACTGATTTTTACAAAGTTTGTTAACTCTTTAGATTTCCCACAAGAATTAAAACAGAAGGAAGGTGAAATTTAAAAATAAATATATTTTTTTTTGCAGATTTTCAATTTTTAATTCATTTATCCTATAAGATAGCAAGGGTAAACCACAAATCAAACCTGAATATTTATCTTCCTGATTCTGAAGTTTGCAGAAACACCCCATATGTGGTTGCAATCTGCTCTGTGACCGGCAGTAATGAGAGGGAGATAGTACAAGCATTTGTGATGCTTTGACAGCTTGTCAGAGTGATCAAAAGCCTGGAGGCCAGGAAAAAAGGTCTCAGGTTAAAGCTCCATGTTCTTGGCTGTCAGGAGGCAGTTGAGTCATGGAGCTTCTGTGTACAGGTGCTGCACACAGGGGGCAAAGCTCAAGGACATTTTAAAACGTCCATTCAGAGATAGAGATCCACTACCAGGACGTTTATAGTCAATGGGCAGACTGGAAGTGGTTAAAGGGGTTGTGCATTTTGTTAACTAATGACCTATCCTTAGGATAGCTCAGTGATTTGTGGTGCTTTTCAATAGTTTTTGTTAATGCTGTTACCAGATGTTAGCTTAAAGGCATTAGCTGACATTAGCTGGCACTCCAGCTTTTGTACAACTACACTACAACCTACTACAACTACAACTCCCAGAATCCTCCTTCTACTTCCGTGGGAGTTACAAGAACAGCAGAGTAAATTTGCACACAGAGAGTTGTAGTTTAACAACAGCTGGAGTACCGAAGGTTGCTGAACCCTGCATTAGAAAAATTAAAGGCATTTCAAACAGTGTATTTTTGTGCTGTTTTCTTTTTTACTAATTTTGGTGTGATATTTGGGTTCATAGTATTTATTTATTTATGTATTTTTTTTTTTTTTACAAAACACTGTATGCTGTATGTTTTTTTAGCCATTTTTCCTTAGACTTCTCTATAGGAAGAAAGTAGAAAAATGTCTTCTGATATGCAATCCCCATGTAATAATAATAATTCTAGAGCATCTCTTTTCTTATGACCCTATGGTGTGCCATTCCTTTATTATTTCTACTAGAAGTTATGAATGAATTACTAGCAAGATACAACAAAGGTTTGGATGGGTGTTACCAGTTGGAGGTATGTCCCTACAAAATCTGATACCATCTAATCAGTGTTGCCAGTGTCAGTCTGTGCAGGGACCAATCTAGACCTTTGTTGCAATTCATTTATGACTTCTAGCAGGAATAATAAAGGAATGGCACAACATGGAGTCATAAGAATAGATGTTCCAGAGTTGTTATTAAATGGGGAATGCAAGTACTATAGTTACAAGTAGTAGGAGAAGTAATAGGTCCTTTGTAAAGCCGTTAACCACCTTACAAATGTGTGGCATATACACCAAATATGCCATAAATATGTGATTTTGGGATTGTGTGTGTTGGACAGGGAACCCTGCCAACCTGGTGAGGCAGTCGCTGAGTCCATGTGGGGACTGAATGGAAAGAACCAAGTGTATGCATATTACAGAAATAGTCAACCAAGCTGGCAGATGAGGGAACCCATGGAGAGTAGAAAGGGGACATTCAAATAAGTTTTGTAAAAATCATCCATGGTTTCACTTCAAGAAAGGGACAGTTTGTTTTTAAACAGACTGTACAAGGATGCAGTCCATTTTTCTTGCTGACCCATTCACTTCTTGCTGACCCATTCTAGTGAAAAAGTCAGACCAAAATACAACATGGTGCTATTATCCCTGCATTGGAGTGATGGTCCGTTCTGAAAATTGGACATGTGAATTGGCCTATTGACTATAATGGGCATTAGCAATTGGTGAGGGGCAGGGGTATAGCTAAAGTCTCATGGGCCCTGATGCAATTCAGCTTGGACCCCCTTCCCTCAGTGCTTTTTGGCCAGGGAAGCACATGGCCTTTGTGCTACCTGAGGCAATAACTGAAACGGTCCCCCCACCCCCAACTCCCATCTTGACCTAACCCCTTCCCTCCAGCTAGGTGTAGGTGTAACTTGCATGCACTTTCTATAATACAAGTGTCTTCTTATGTGCCACAAGGGTCTTTGGGCCTCCTCAAGGTCCTGGGCCAAGTAGCAATAGCCACCTCTGCACTCCCCTATACCTATGCTCCTGGTGAGGGGCTTATGAAATGATAGGTAAGGTGATCTATTGGATAAATAGAAGATAGACAAATTATAGATAGGTAGATAAATAGATAATAGTTTTATGACCAGTCCTTAAAGGTGATGTGTTATCAGGAAATGAACCATTGTTTAAATTCCCTCTTGGAACATCTTTAGAATTTTTGTGTGATTTTTTGTTTTAATTATATATATATATATATATATATATATATATATATATATATATATATTTATTCTGAAATCCTGCAGTTTTCATACTAGCCACTAGGCCTAATAATGAGTTGAGACTTCCTGTTCTGTAAATGTAACCTTTTAGTAGCCATATCATTATCATCACAGGCAGAATTAATCTAACAGATATGTCATATGTATAGATAACACAGAATCCTCCATTCACAATCAGTGATATCATGGCTTATCTACTCCCTCCAAAACTCTCTGCACAAGTCACAGAGCATAGCTAGAAAACTCCTCAATAGAAGTTAATGAGGTCAGTCCATTGTGTTTATGACCCATGTGGCGTCTCTGAAAAATATTTTCAGCCTGATGAAAACTGTCCAATTTTAGGATTTAAAAAAAAGACGTATTTTTCAATTTATAAAGCAAAAGTGTGGGAAAATGGCAGTGTGTCTTATAAAATGAATAATAATGAGCTGTTCCATTATGGAAGCTCTCATTAATATAGTAGGACCAGGAAGTGGTCAGTGTAGTGCTGCTAGTGCTGGTATTACTCACCACTCCTTGGATCTCCTGAGTGGAGGTGACATCCTGAGTAGGAGAGGTAAGTTGTTATATTTATTTTTTTGTCTGATGAAGATTGGGTGTCTGAATTGGGGGTCTGATCAAGATTGGTGGTCTGATTTGGGGGTTCTAATGAATGGGGAACTGATCTAAGGTCTGATGAACATTGGGGTTCTGATCTGAGGTCTGATGAAACTTGGGAGTATGATCTGAGATTTGATGAAAAATATTTTTTCCCTTATTTTTCTCCTCAAAAACCTAGTTGTGTCTTATAGAGCAAAAAAATACAGTGCATGGAAAATCTAAAAAGAATTCACCAAAAACTATGAAAAAAAGGTTAACATAGAAAAATGTTTTAAGCAATAGATCATTTTCTGATGACATATTCCCTTTAAACATTTAATATATCTAGTTCAATATCAGAAAATGAATCAGCTGAATTGTTAAATCACAGTTTCTCTTTTTATTAAAATATTGCAGTAGTATTCCTTTTCAATTCACAGCTTGAAAGTCTGTCATTATTTGAAAAAATGCACAAATATGGTTATTGATGAAAACTTGTTCTGCAGATTGAAGAACATTTGGGAATCCTGGATTTTGATTCATAACAGTTGCTGCTAAAACCTGGTGACATTGAAATAAAACATTCTCTTCTGACATTCGGCTCAATTGATTTGACGTTAACACCTGACAATTTGTTAATACATTACTTCTCAGTGATTAGTCATTATGCAGTTTAAGATTAAGAAACCCTTTGAAGGATCCTTTACATCTGAAATTACAGATCTATGTTTCCATTCTTTGACATACCACAGTTCTGCTGAAGAATTAAAAATTTGCCTTTCTCTTATATCATCAGTTTATAAATTATAGAATGATTAATGTATAAGTTATGGGTCACTATGATATCACTGGCCACATATACAGGATTCGCATCATTTATACTCAAAAGCACAGAACTCTGCATATTATTGGAGGTAGTCTGTTTGTCAAAAGCCAGTTTGTCGAATTTTCATACAACATATATTGAGATTTTTGTGTGATTGTTTGATTGTTTGACTCCTGACTGTCGTTCAGTAACAGATATGGGGAAAAATGAATATCAGACATACTGGATTTTAGCATGTCCTAAAGTGAAGTGTCCAGCAACAGATTGTACCACCATTTAAAATAAATATGCACACTGCTGAATCAAGAATGAGCATTCAACTGACAGCTTCTCATTATGGTTTCATCTGACCAGAGAACCTTCTTCCATATTTTTCTTTAAGCTATGGCTTTTTTCTGGCCACTCTTCCATAAAACACCACTCTGTGGTTTGTATAGCTTGTTTTGTTTGTATGGACAGATACTTCCATCTCAGTGTTAGCATTGGTGTCTTTCATGAATCATTGATGCCCTCCTTACTCTGTACGTATTGGTGGCCAGCCTTCTCTTGTTAGGATTGTAGTTGTGCCATATTCTTTCCATTTTGTTATAATGGATTTAATGATGCTACATGAGATGATCGAAGTTTAACATACAGATGCAGCCGAGCTACACTTGATGGTTAAAGTGTTAAGTAAAGAATGGCAAGAAGAAGATAACTGACTTTTCAATGGCTTTTGTCACGACCCATGTGTTATCAGAGTCAAATTTAGCTTGGCTACATCTGTATTTTTTTGTATTTCTCTTATAACCCACTCCATCTACACTTTTCCACAATTGTATCTCAGACCTGTCTGGAGAGCTCCTTGGTCTCCTTGCTGCTTTCTCAGTAGTGTTGTAGACTCAGGACCTCTCAGAACCGGTGTGTTTATACTCACATCATTTGACAGATCATGTGACACTTTGTACACAGTGAGATTTCAATTAATGATGTGACTTCAGAAGTTAATAATTGGGCCAGACCCTATCATCGAAAAGGTGGTGAATGGTGAATACATATGCACTCATGTTTTTTTTCATTTTTTTAAGGTATAGTTAAGTATGTTTTTTCATTTCACTACATAAACTTGGACTATTTTGGCAAGTCCATTATATAAAGTCTTAATTATTATTTTTTTTAAATCCCTGGTTGTAATGCATCAAAGATGTGGATGCAGATAATTCAGATTGCTATCCATAGCTTTTTGAATATGTGAAAAAGTGCCTCACACATACATATTCACATACATCATTATTTTGGCTGGACAAAGACCTATTGTTGGGTTGACGTGAATAAAAGTTTTACATTTTTGAATATATGGTTGGAGTGTTGTGCTTTTTATATATTCTGTGGATTGGAGGTTTTGTGTGGGTTAATGCCTGACACTATTTGAGTTGTGCTGCTGATCTTTGGTCATAGATAAGTATGTGTGAACAGTGTGCTAAGAGCAAATCAATATCTACAGTCTGTTTTCATAGTAGTGTCAGGGTAGAGAGTGGACAGTTATCTCGCCATCTTATTCACTCAACTTCCTATTGCTCTTTTCTTGCGTGTTCATATTGACAGTCCATAATTTATGGTTGCTATTAGTCCACACAATCTTTTCGATGCTTGTCTAGTACCAGAACTAATGAGACTCATTCATTGAATATTGCCAAAAACAAACACATTATGGCCATTTAACATCATGTTCAATCTGTTTTACCAGACATGCTCCATATTCTCTAAGGTAGGTCTTGAATATTAGAGAATTTCTTATAGTTAGGTATACTACCAATAAAATCAGTCGCACTGTATGTGTGAACATTTTCTATAAAGGGATCTCTCACCAAATTCACTATTAAACCAGGCACAATGGGGGAGATTTATCAAAATTAGTATAAAAGAAAAATGGCTTAGTTGCCCATAGCAACCAGATTTTACCTATCATTTTCCAAAGGAGCTCTGAAAAATAAAATGAATGGTGGAATCTCATTGGTTGCTATGGGCGACTAAGCCAGTTATCTTTTACACCAGTTTTGTTAAATGTCCCCCAATGTCTTGTAGGGCTAGCTCAGCTCTATATAATGATTCACTTGGTGATCCATTGCTGGAGAAAACATACTTTAAACCATATGAAAATGAGCAGTGTGCCAAAGGTGAACCTACACCATTCTGTTCATCTTTGTCCCTCCTGCTTCCTCTGCCACTCCCTCCCTGTCAGGATGAGGCAAGATGACTATGTAGGAAACAGGTCCTGTCAATCAAGGAGAGTGAGGAGATAGCTGAGGAGTAATGGTATTGGGTGCCCAAGGCACATTAGCAATGCTTGTGGCTAGCCTTCTTAGTCCAATTCCACAGTAAGAATGCTTTCAAAAATAGAAGTTTATTTTTTATCAATTAACAAAATGAACAAATGTGAATGAACAAAAGAGCAATCTAAATCAAAGCAATATTTGGTGTGATCACCTTTTGGCTGTAAAACAGCATCACCTCTTCTAGGTACACTTGCTCACAGTTTTTGAAGGAATTCAGCAGGGATATTATTCTAAACATCTTGGAGAACCAACCACAGATATAGTGGTTAGTTAGTATCCTTCTGTGGATATAGGCTTTCTCAAATCCTTCTGCATTTTCATGTAATCCCAGAAAGACCTGATGATGTTGACATTAAGGCTCTGGGAGGGCCATATCATCACTTTCAGGACTGGTTGTTCTCCTTTACAATAAAGATGGTTCTTAATGACATTGGCTGTATGTTTGACACTGTTGTCTTTTTGCAGAATAAACAGAAGAGACAGAAGGATTTGAGCAAGCTTAAATCCACAGAAGATCTGTGGTAAATTCTCCAAGATATTTGGAAAAACCTCCCTGTTGAGTTCCTTCAAAAACTGTGAGAACATGTAACTAGAAGAAATGTTGCTGTTTTGAAGGCAGAGTGATCACCCCAAATATTGATTTGATTTAGATTTCTCTTTTGTTCATTGCCTTTACATTTTGTTAATTAATAAAAAATATACTATTAAAATGTCTATTTTTGAAAGCAATTTTACTTTGCAGCATTTTTTCTACACTTGCCTAAAACTTTTTCACCGTACTATAGATTTTTTATGGAACTCAACCAGGCAGACTAAGAGTTGATTCCCCATAAACATTAATAATTTGACTTGGGCGCATGTAACCCTTACACTGGTTCACCAGTAGTTCTTACTTCGACCAGTATGATAAGTGTTAACCACTGCATACCAGGAACTCTTCCCTAGATCTACCATTTTGGAGATGTAATAACCCAGTCGTCTAGCCATCACAATATTAGCAGTTTGTATTTTGTTAATTGATAAAAAAACAATCTATTAACACTTTTATTTTTGAAAGCATTCTTACTTTACAGCATTTTTTTTCCACATCCAATGTAAGGTTATGCATATGGGAAGGAATAATGCAAGTCACAAGTACATACTAAATGGTAAAACATTGGGTAACTCTGACATGGAAAAGGACCTAGGAATTTTAGTAAACAGCAAACTAAGCTGCAGAAGCCAGTGTCAGACAGCTGCTGCCAAGGCCAATAAGATAATGGGTTGCATCAAAAGGGGCATAGATACCCATAATGAGAACATAGTCCTGCCATTTTACAAATCACTAGGCAGACCGCACATGGAGTACTGTGCACAGTTCTGGGCTCCTATGAACAAGGCAGACATAGCAGAGCTGGAGAGGGTTCAGAGGAGGGCAACTAAAGTAATAACTGGAATGGGTGGACTAAAATACCCAGAAAGATTATCAAAATTAGGGTTATTTATTTTAGAAAAAAGACGACTGAGGGGAGATCTAATAACTATGTATAAATATATCAGGGTCAGTACAGATATCTCTCCCATGAACTATTTATCCCCAGGACTGTGACTGTGGCAAGGGGACATCCTCTGCGTCTGGAGGAAAGAAGGCTTGTACACAAACATAGAAGAGGATTCTTTACAGTAAGATCAGTAAGACTATGGAACTCTGCCTGAGGAGGTGGTGATGGTAAGTTCACTAAAAGAGTTCAAGAGGGGCCTGGATGTATTTCTGGAGGGTAATAATATTATAGGTTATAGTTACTAGAGATGCGTCGTTGATCCAGGGAGTTATTCTGATTGCCTGATTGAAGTCGGGAATTAATTTTTTCCCCTAAAGTGGGGAAAATGGACTTCTACCTCACAGGGTTTTTTTGCCTTCCTCTGGATCAACTTGCAGGATAACAGGCTGAACTGGATGGACAGATGTCTTTTTTTGGCCATATAAAGTATGTTATGTTACTTATAAACTATGTTATCTTCCTTAAACTTTTGCACAGTACTGCACTTTGGCTCAAAGTGTCGAAAAATTAATTGTTGCTATGACAGAAAGGTGTCCCAACCCAAAATGCATCTCAGTTTGCTGTGTATAAGGATGCATGATGAAAATATGACAAAAACACTGTGGTACAGACAAAGTTAACAATTGTTTACAAGATACATTAAGTATGAGGTCTGTCCTTACAAGATTACACTCTGTAAACAATTGGGAATAAAATGCTGTAGTTCTAGAACTTATCGTTCAGTATTCTGTCCATGTCAGCTGCTCAGCACAAACATTAAGGTGCTCTCAGGAATGATCTCAATAATGACATTCAATTTTACACCATGTCATTGGTTGCCAACTTTCCCCCTTCTATTATCCTGTATTCCTGGAAGGGAATTATAAAATGTCTTGCTATATTCTGTGCTCCAGCTGCTAAGTACTGGAGCAGGTTAACATTTATTTCCTTTTTATAACTAGAAAGCTATGAAAAACTTTCTTGTACATTAAATTTAATATAAAATAATATTTTATTGTTTTAAGGCAGCACACGTTTATTTAAGCAATATGATCCACATTATGTCCTTGGTCCTTTGAAATAGGACTAGCTTTAAACAGTTAAAGGGGCTGTCTGAGATAATTAAAAATTTCAGACAAGGAAGAGTCTTTTACTGAGTTTAGATCTACAGAAAGATTTTGATTCCATCTCATGGGACTACCTTTTTAAACATTCTAGAGGACATGGAATTTGGAAGCTTTTTTGTCTCTATTCTTCAATTTATCTACTCTTTTCTGATGGTGCAAGTCCCTCTCAGGTGATATGAATCTGACATGTTAAACATTAGGCAGGGCACAAGACACGGTTGTCCTTTGCCATCCCTGCTCGAGCCTAGGCTTTGACATAGGACAGGGATGGCCAACCTGCGGCTCTCCAGCTGTTGTAAAACTACAATTCCCACCATGCCCTGCTGTAGGCTGATAGCTGTAGGCAATCTTTGTATCCTTTCCTTTCACATCAGCTACTGAGTTATTCAATGGAATCTATATGTATAGTTCCACCTGCTGTTTTTCTAAATTCTTTGTCCTGCTCACTGAGAAGGAAGCACATGCTCAGTTCTATCCTTCAACTTCCACCAGTTGCAATAGAAAGGACATATCCCCTGAGAAAGGATACCCCTCTTGAGTTCTAGCGTTTAGAAAGAGGTTGTCATGTACTAGATTATGCAAGATTTTCATTTTTTACATTATTCATGTAGGTGTTTGTGCTTACGGAAACAGCCGATCTTGCCAGCGGACAGCATCTTAAACACTGTTTTAGCGAGAAAATATAAATTTAAAGAAATGATGGAGAGGGAAAGGCAAAATGCACAATATTTCTGTCTACATCTAATACACATCTGAAGCATGAATTGGCCAATATTATGCCATTAGGCATAACCGTTTCATAACCTTAGAGTATTTAATAAAAAGACCTTTACATCTAACATTACAAGAAATGAAGACCCGTTAATCAGCAGTTAGAATTTGGTGGACTCTTGCTGGTGAAACTCCTCCTTCTCATTGTAGTGTTACACTTTGATACTGAAGACACCCTAGAGCCCAGAATCACATCTGATCCTAGTGGTAAAACCAAAATACAACTAGTTTTTGTGCATTGAGTCTTCCATTTAGAATCTTATAAATACACTAAACTTTGTGTTCTCCTTTAAGGCCCCTTTCACACGGGTGAGATTTCCGCGCGGGTGCAATGCGTGCACCCGCACTGAATCCTGACCCATTCATTTCAATGTGGCTTTTCACATGAGCGATGTTTTTCACGCATCAGTTCGTCATTGCGTGAAAATCGCAGCATGTTCTATATTCTGCGTTTTTCACGCAGCCCTGGCCCCATTGAAGTGAATGGGTCTGCGTAAATCACGCATTGCATCCACTGATGGATGCTTAGAGATGTTGTTTGTAAACATTCAGTTTTTTAGCACGCGTATGAAAAACACATCAAAACGCTTTGCACCCGCGCGGAAAAAGCTGAACGAACGTACACAATCGCAGTCAAAACTGACTGCGATTGCGTGCGGATTGGTCCGGATGCGTATGGATTTTCTGGAACGCATCCGGACTGAATCCGTGACGCCCGTGTGAAAGAGGCCTAAGGCACATTCTCCTTAAAGAAGGGAATAGCATTTCTGAAGTCATCCTAAGTGAAAGCAGCAGCCAGCTTAAAATGCACATTTGGCATATGTGGGAAGATGGCAGAGCTGTGGATATTTCTGCCAAAATTATTATATAAGAATCTCTACTTTTGGCTCACAAAGCCAAATTTCCTTGTGCTTTGTGATAAAAAATACATTTTCCTGAAATGGTGGGAAAAAAAACAACAAAAAATGACATACGTACTCACCTCATCAATTTGCTGGCAGAGAGGCCGTCTCGGCCATCTTGATTGAAGAAATCGCAGCAATTCTCGCTTGTGCTGACATCGTCACCACGTCATAAGTAGGGATAAGTGAACCCAAACTGCCAGGTTCGGATTCGGGTGATTTTATTATTTTCCGTGATAACATGGTTATTGCAGAAAATAATAGCATTCTTAAGACAGAATGCAAAAGAATATAGTCATTTAGGGGTAAAAAAAACCAAAACAACAACTCACCTCATCCACTTGATCGTGCTGCCGCAGTGTCTTCTATCTATTTTCAGCAAGACCTGCAAAAGGACCTTCGATGATGTCACCGCACTCATCACGTGGTGAGCGCGGTGACATCATCGCAGGTCCTTTGGCAGGTCCTGCTGTATGAAGATAGAAGGAACTTCAGAAAAAAAGTGCTTCAGAAAAAAAAAATATTATTTGTAATATCAGTATTTCATGCTGCCTGTGGTTAGGGCAACATGAATCTACTGACAGGTTCAATCTACTGCAGGTCACTTATATGGGACGAGCAGTTGTAATTGCACTATATCTACAAGAGAGACGGTGCAGGTAAATATTGTAGAGGACCCAGTGCTCGCACAAGTGCCGAGACCCCTTCAAACATTGTTCAGTGAGGGTGCCATCCTGAGAATAGGTCATCAATATTATGCCACTGCAAAACCCCATTAATTACTATTGCACCCCAAGACTCTGTTTGGATACAGGTCACTTTATAGTCGGTCTTCCACATTGAAGATGTAAGTCACATAGTTGTTACACTTTGGGAGGAATTTATCATTCCTCCAACACCAAAAAAAAGTTTTAAACCTTGTGTTTGTGAATTTTTAAATATTGTTGTACTTGTAATAAATTAGGTGCTCCCCCTGGCAGCACAGGAGATAACATAGACTGACATAAAATGACGGTTTACAATAAATTTCCCCCTTTGAATGGAAAACGAAGAAACTAATAATATGAGCCGTACAGTGTCCTGAAAAATACACAGAATTTTATTAGGCCTATAAAGTATTAAACACTTCATTGATTGTACATGCTTATGTGGAATATCTCCTTTGTAAATGTAGCACTTTTTAAAGCTGGTAACAGATGGAGATGTTTTCAGCGTCAGTGGTGTGAATTATAATTTGCAGTTAATATATAAGATATGGCAATCTTGTCAAAAGAAATATACGGAATGAGCTACTAGAGCATTGAAAGTTGTACTCAAGGAGCATATCAAATTTATCAATACCACGAGCTCAACAATTACAAATAAGTGCACACAATGACAACTAAGGGCATTCTCTTCTGTGGGTAATAGACTTGTTCTGTAAGGCAGAAAGTGGTTTAATTAAATGACATGAAACATGCGGTTTGATACTGTAGCTTAAATAATGAGCACAATCATTTATCATGATCAAGTCTGTAATTAAATAGAACTATGGAAATGCCTATATCTTATTAAAAGCAAACAATAAGATAGGAAATAATTAAAATGGCAAACAAAAAACATGGCTCATATCAAATATCTGGAACTTAGAGACATGCAAACCGCGGATCTGCAAAATATGGAAACGTTCCGGGCGCCATCCGTATTTTTTGTTAACGTAAATGGTTAACATGGTCCACATTTTGCGGACAAGTATAGGGCCTGTTCTATCCTTTGTGGAATGGACATAAGGATGCAGAAGTCATGAGGTCTTATGGAGATAATGCTATGGTCCACTGATTGCTTATAAGATGAAGACATGTACGGTATACAGTGATCCCTCAAGTTACAATATTAATTGGTTCCAGGATGACCATTGTATGTTGAAACCATTGAAACTTGAGTAATCGGTTCCAAAAGCCCCAAAATGTCATCCAAGATAAGAGAAAAGGAAGATTTAAGAAAAATAAGCAGACAACTAATATAGATATAACAAGTCCTTACATATAACAGTCAGGAATAACTGCTAACTAGCAACTCATACAGCTATTTCACCAGAGAAGTGGCCTTGATTGGTTGGATCTGAGTCTGAGACATTGTATGTTGAGTCTAGTTTTAACTTACGATGGGTCAGAAAAGACCGCTGTATGTTGAAAATATTATATTCTGAGGCCACTGTATCTTGAGGGATCACTGTATAGATATGTAGCGCTGGATTTAATTGACTAGTAGGACAGGTTTAGGCTCTGCTCACACAAGCGTTATGGTTTCCATTTTTACAGCAGCCATAATGTACAGTGCCTTGCGAAAGTATTCGGCCCCCTGGAACTTTTCAACCTTTTGTCACATTTCAGGCTTCAAACAAAAAGATATTTTTTAAATTTTTGGTGAAGAACCAACAACAATGGGTCACAATTGTGAAGTGGAACGAAATTTATTGTATCATTTAAACCTTTTTTGTAATAATAAAACTGAAAAGTGGGGCGTGCAAAATTATTTGGCCCCCTTGCACTTTTGCTGCTATTACATCTGCAAGTCGCTTGTAGTATGTCTCTATCAGTTTTACATATCTAGAGACTGAATTTTTTTTTCCTTGCAAAACAGCTTGAGCTCTTTGAGTTTGGATGGAGAGCATTTGTGAACAGCAGTTTTCAGCTCTTTCCACATATTCTCAATTGGATTCAGGTCTGGATTTTGACTTGGCCATTCTAAGACCTGGATACGCTTATTTTTGAACCATTCCATTGTAGATTTTGCTTTATGTTTGGGATCATTGTCTTGTTGGAAGATACATCTCCGTCCTAGTCTCAGTTCTTTTGCAGACTCCAACAGGTTTTCATCCAGAATGGTCCTTCCCATCAATTTTAACCATCTTCTCTGTCGCTGCTGATGAAAAGCAGTCCCAAACCATGATGCTGCCACCATCATGTTTGACAGTGGGGATGGTGTGTTCAGGGTGATGAGCTGTGTTGCTTTTATGCCAAACATATCGTTTTGCATTGTTTCCAAAAAGTTGGATTTTGGTTTCATCTGACCAGAGCACCTTCTTCCACATGTTTGGTGTGTCTCCCAGGTGGCTTGTGGCAAACTGTAAACAAGACTTTTTATGGATATCTTTGATAAATGGCTTTCTTCTTGCCACTCTTCCATAAAGGCCAGATTTATGAAGTGTTCGACTGATTGTTGTCCTATGGACAGACTCTCCCACCTCAGCTGTAGATCTCTGCAGTTCATCCACACTGATCATGGGCCTCTTGGCTGCATCTCTGATCAGTCTTCTCCTTGTTTGAGATGAAAGTTTAGAGGGATGGCCGGGTCTTGGTAGATTTGCAGTGGTCTGACTACTTCCATTTCAATATGATCGCTTGCACAGTGCTCCTTGGGATGTTTAAAGCTTGGGAAATCTTTTGGTATCCAAATCCGGAAAACAGATACAAACATCCTGCACCATGTGATAGTAGAATGTGCAGATTTACAAGGCTAAATTTAAAGATTCACTGAAAAAATGCACTAAAACAGTAGATGCAAACAATATATGGACTAAGCCCTCACTCTATAGATAAAATCTGAGACTCTTAGCCAATACATTTTGATCAAAATACATCTGTGCCCACCTACCCAGCGCCACGGTGGTCTCAGTCCAGGCAGGTCCTACGCTAAACCTTCCTATGCGGTTGTGCATATATGTTTAGGTGCGCAGACCCTGCACATATAGTGTGCTGCTCCTAGTTACCTCTGTGTGCATCAGCAACCAATGAGAGGAGGAGCACACACACCTATATGTACCACCTTAATCAAGGTCGCCTCTTAGATAGGTGGGGCAAAAGTGCACATGAATGCTACTCCCCTAGTTATAGGAGCGCATTCACACCAGAAGGTGCTACACCTTCCAGAGACAAAAAATATTTACGGCTTTAAACTTCTCCACAACAGTATCACAGACCTGCCTGGTGTGTTCCTTGGTCTTCATGATGCTCTATGTGCTTTAAACAGAACCCTGAGACTATCACAGAGCAGGTGCATTTATACGGAGACTTGATTACACACAGGTGGATTCTATTTATCTTCATCAGTCATTTAGGACAACATTGGATCATTCAGAGATCCTCAATGAACTTCTGGAGTGAGTTTCCTGAACTGAAAGTAAATGGGCCGAAAAATTTTGCATGCCCCACTTTTCAGTTTTATTATTACAAAAAAAAGTTTAAATGATCCAATAAAATTCATTCCACTTCACAATTGTGACCTACTTGTCGATTCTTCACCAAAAATGTAAAATGTTATTGTTTGAAGCCTGAAATGTAGTAAAAGGTTGAAAAGTTCCAGGGGGCCGAATACTTTCGAAAGGCACTGTATATGGAAGATCTGTTCTGTTTTGGATCCTTTGAATTCCATTGACATACACTAGAAGTCATGTTCAGAAGTGGCAGATTTGGTGCAGTTGTACGGTTCAAATTCCATACTGAAAATCTGAAATAGGGTACTGTACAAAGGTTTTGCAAAACCTAATTTTCATGTGGATGACAAAATTCTAGATAGATATTGAACGCTTAGTGTTGACCTGGATTATGTTAAATCTACTGAAGCAATTTACTGCCATGTTTGAATGTATTTACAAAAGTTTATTTTATTTCCATTTTTTTTCACTATTTTCACTAACTTTGACTACTTCTAACTGTTGTCCAGAATAAGCAAAATATGACAATTTTCTTCCAGAAATGATACCACAACTGTCAATTGGTTGTGTCTGAAATTACTGCTCAATTCCATAAAAGTGAATGGGACTGAGCTGCAATACAATGCACAAACTGTGGACAGGTGTGGTACTGTTTTTGGAAGAAAGCAGCTATATTTTTATGATCATGGAAAACCCTTTTAATGTGATCTCTTGGTTCCTCTATGCTACCATATGGCATATGCTTATGTGTTCGAACAACTGTGCAAAAAACACGTGTGTGGATTTTTTTTTCCATATTAGCAAAATTTAAAACAAACGTTTAGCTACTCCTTAAAAAATATTTTAATAACAGTTATTTGAAATAATACATATAGACCTATATAGTGACCAAAAAAGGTAATACAATTTAGAACTGTTTATTTTAAAGTAACCACCATTTGCTCACATAAAAGCCTTGCTCTTGGCATTTTCTCAATTAATTTCTTTAAATAGCCACACAATTTGTCAGCCACATTCCCTTTACTCATCCCAAGTCTATTAAGTAAAAAGACTTGCCTGGCTGATGAAACATTTTTTAAAACAGGCTCAGAACGGTTTAAAATAATACACTCACCTTACTGCTCCCTTTACAACTTTTTCTGGTCCCCAACTAACATGCAGCAAATGACTGCTCAGCTAATCTGGCTAAGGCAGGTTACTGCTGTGGCCAACGATTGGCTGAGCACCCATTTCTTGGTCACTGGAAGGGAACAAGAAATAGAGATTGGCAGGGGCCTGGGAATCAATGGGAGCAGCAGGGCATTGATAAGGTGAGTAGCACTTATTTTACTCTGTTCTGAGGCTGTATTGAATATTTTCATTGACCTGACAACCCCTTTGTGAGGAATGTGGACTCATGATCCATGTTAGCCATGATTTAATCATAGCCATCTGCTGTCAACTAGCAGATGGAGTAAACAATACAGGAGTCCTGCCTTCAAAGCAGATCACATGTGTACAATTCATACGTCACCCAGCCAGCGCAGAATCAAAGTCCTCCTCCAGGAAGAGCCCCTTAGCAGGGGGCTGTCAGCTGGTTAGCCAGATCACTGAGGTTTCTAGACAGCCCGGAGCCAGGAATTAAAAAGGAATTATGAATTTCCCGTACATCTCAGACATAAACCAGTCATATATTTGTGACACAGGGGTCGAGAGGGACATGACCATGTCCATAAATTAGCAATAGCAAGTTAGCGAGCAGAGATATCGAGATCTCCAAGCAGGAACCTGATAAATGTGTCATGTTTGGTCTCCACCTGTAGCTGGAACCCAGGCAGATCCATTGGTACCAGAACCATTTCCCTGTGACCTTCCGGTCTGGAGCTATGGGCCATAATGGATTTTCTGGGTCTTTTGGCTACCATAACTGCATATCTGACCATCATATCCAATCTCTATGTACATAGTTATATCTAGTGTTCCCTTAAGGCAATTAAATATATAATTTAATCTTGTTCTGTTCTTGTATCTCAATCACGAATCCCCGCGTCCGTGTTTCGGCATAATCATAGCTACCTGGGGATGGTTTCTGCCCCGAAATAATCCTGTTAGCGGACTGGGCTTATATTAAACGAGGAACTGGTGGCAATCTATTGGGCTGAGAAAGCTCTGTTTCACTGAGGCAGTGAAAAGGCTCTCTCAGCATGTCAGAGTTGTAAGTGAGTGTGGGGTTATGCCGGAGGTGCGTGAACATCCCATCTCATTTCCCAGCCCTCTCTGTACTGGCATGGGCAGGAGGCGTCTGTGTAAACTGTGCCAAGCTGACCATATGTGCTCCTAGGGAGGCATAACGTCACGTCTTGGGAACCAGAGACGCAACCGCATCTCGTAAGCTTGACGTCAGGTGGGGCTGTGAGGTGCAGATTTTGTCACACCCTTTAAAGGAGTTCTCCAGGAATGTATCAAGATGGTCTCCAGCAAGCCATCCTGGAATTTGACTCGGATGTGTTGCTTCAATTTCTACACCAGCTTAGGAGAGGTTGAGGGGGTGAGTGTTGCTATACATTGCTTGGGTGCCACTCTGAAGTCACTTAAAAATGACAAGATGTGCTGCCTGGTTGCTTAGCCTGACAAGATATCTCATGAATGATCAATGCATCACTACCTATTATACAGCAGGAAATCTGGTCTACAATAGATGTTGACGATGCAATCCTGCCATGGCTAAGCAGCCTGACAGATACGGGGTGGAGAGATGCAGTATTGCTCCCCTTTTCTGTCAGGCTGCTCATCGTTAATATCTGTTGTAAATCAGAGTTCTTGCACTATGCATGGAATTTCCTGTCAGGCTGAGCAGCCTGACAGCACATGTCATCACTGTTAGGCCTGACAGCACATGTCATCACTGTTAGGCCTGACAGCACATCTCATCACTGTTAGGCCTGACAGCACATCTCATCACTGTTAAGTGACTTAAGTTCTAAGCACAGTATAGCAAGCCTCAGCAGTTATAGAAATAGAGGCAAACATGTTGGTCACAGTGCAGAATGGGTTGTCAGAGTCCATCTTGATATATTGCTGGAGAACCTATTTAAGGTCAGATGATTGTGACATCCAAGTCATGTGATACAGCACTCCATCACTCTCATTTTTGACAAGTAGCACCTGCACCTCCTGTAGGTCTTTGTGGCTCATTTTCCTGTTGAAACACAATTGATAGCCCAAATAAGATAAACAGAATAGATGGAAAAGCATATCATCGGAGAATGCTGTGGTAGCCTTGCCAGTTAAAGGGTTTATTCAAATTATTTTTTTAAATACTGCATACAACTTGAGGCCTGATAAATTAATAAAAGCACTACTACTTACCTGTCCAGCCTGCTCCCATCCTGTACTGCTTCTCCTTTCTTTCCCCAGGCTTCAGCCAGTGACGTATTGTTGTGAATGCAGATGTGATTTTCCATACGCCCTCTGCAGCCAATCACTGGTCTCAGCAGTGTTGGGCCATACACCAGTGAGGCCAGTGATTGGCTGCAGCTGTATACGGAATGTCACCAAATGTAGCCAAAAAAATGTATTTGGCTGCATCCCAGGTAGAGCAAGAAGTGGCAGAGGTGCACTGAAAAGATGAGTGAAAGTGCTTTCATTATGTCGTCAGAGGCCAATCAGATTGCATCAATGAATGCAAAATAGTAAAATAATAAAATAGCATAGACAGCCCCTTTAATTGTGTCTTAAGGTCTGTATAACCGTACCTGCTGAGCTTTCCAAAATCCTTTTTAAGGTGTAGTCATTTGATTTTTGTAAAGGGGCATGATACCCATTATAATTCTGTAGCACATGGATGGGCCTTTGTGCCATAAGGTGACAACATTTGCACTATGGAAACAAAGCAATACATGACTTTAACAACCACATTAGAAAAAAACCTGTATATAACACAAATGGTTTCAATCATCTCCATATTCAGTTGCTGAATAAATTATAACATTTCTATGGCATTTTCCCATGGTTTTACAGAATAGCTTCTGCTTCCCTGGCATCCCCTGCAGCCAGCAGGAGGCTGCACACTGTTTTACAAAATGCACCCAACAGTTAAACTATAGCCTGCAGTAACTAGTGCTGGGGCAGCTGTCTCTGCAAAGACTTACATATAGAGTATGTTAGGAAACTAAACAAAATGCAAAGTGCTCCTACGCATATGAAAATCAAGAACACAAGTGACATTTTTATTCTTGAAATGGAAAAAGCAGACAATGGTTGATGAGTTAACTTTTCTTTTTGGTTGTTTCTTTAGCAGGAGCTGCTGGAGTTGGATTGCTTATGTTGTGATTACATGAGGAAATTTTGTAATTGCCAAACCAAAGTCCTGACCGTAATCCAGCAGAATTACTATGAAAGGACTTAAAGTGAACTGTTCTTGGGAGGAAACCCATCAACATAACAGAACTGAAGCTGTTTTGAACTGAGGAATAGGATAAAATTCCTCCAAGCTGATGTGTAGGACTAATCAACAATTAACGGAAATGTTTACTTTCAGTTATTGCTGCACAAAGGGGATCACGCCAGATACCGAAAACAAAGGTTCACATACTTGTGCCACTCACAGACGGGTAATTTATAATCAAATAAATGACAAAGTCTAATAATCATTGGTTTGAGTTGGTTATATTTATCTACATTTAGGACTTGTGTGAAAATCTGATACAGTTTTAGGTCAAACATATGGAGAAATAGAAAGACTATTCTGAAGGGTTCACAAACTTTCAAGCACCATGTAACCTTATAGAGACAACTAACAGGTGCGTATTGATTATATGCCATATATGATTGACATTATAAGATGAAGTAAAAGGAATTACCTTATTTTAAACATAGTACAAAGTGAACTCTAATATAGTGAACCATCTTTGAGATGACCATCTAGAGAGTAATGGTGTCCACTTGAAAAAAGATGACATACAGTGTACATAGTACATAAAGTGTATGATGGAACTGAAACTTCGTGTAAGAAAATCTGGTCTTCATAAAAGGGTGGCCTTCTCAAAGGGGTGGTTTTTTGTTGAGCCTTCACTGTGTCATACAAATTACATTTTATTCATAAGTTCTATGTCAACTGTAAATGTGCAGAACGTTTTCTGTTACCTTTAACCAGATTAAACTGTTAGCCTTTTTAACCCTCTTATCTTCTGAATACTTGATAGAACCAAAATTATTTGGCTTCAGAGTTGCTTACGGTCATCATTCAAAAGTTAGAAATACATCTCAAAAGACTTTGTTTTGATATGTGCTCATTAAAAGTAACCTAAAGGATTTCAGTGAGGTTTATGTTATTAAGGATTTGTCTAGTTTGAGGCCCATGAGCTTATTTGCTAATTCTTTAGAAATGTGGCCAGAATTTGCCTTTCGGGAAGCAGCCAGCATGCATTTCAGTACATCAGAAAACTTCACAAGTCACCATTCAGCTATTCAGCTTCATATACTTTATAGAAAGTTTAATAGAAACACATTTACACATTGCTGTTGCAGATATGGCAGCAATGCTGTTATTGTCCACCTATACAACATCTCAACATAAATATGTAGCAGTATTAAGGACTTCCACTGTACAGGTATGGTAGATGCCCACACTTTAACCCTTTCAGTACTGAGCTACTTTTCACCTTAAATCCCAGGCCGATTTTTGCAAATCTGACATGTGTCACTTTATGTGGTAATAACTTTAGAACGCTTTTACTTATCCAGGCCATTCTGAGACTGTTTTCTCGTGACACATTGTACTTCACGACAGTCATAAGTTTGAGTTAATATATTTCACCTTTATTTATGAAAATATCCCAAATTTACAAAAAATTTAGAAAAATTTTCAATTTTCAAAATTTCAATTTCTCTGCTTTTAAAACAGAAAGGGATACCTCATAAAATATTTATTACTTAACATTCCCCATATGTCTACTTTATGTTGGCATCATTTTGTAAATGTCATTTTATTTTTTTAGGAAGTTAGAGGGCTTAGAAGTTTAGAAGCAATTTTTCAAATTTTCAACAAAATTTCCAAAACCATTTTTTTAGCACCAATTCAGTTATAAAGTGATTTTGGGAGGCTTACCTAATGGAAACCACTAATAAATGACCCCATTTTAGAAACTACACCCCTCAAATTATGAAAAACTGATGTTACAAACTTTATTAACCCTTGAGGTGTTCCACAAGAATTAAAGGAAAATGGAGGTGATATTTAAAAATTTCAATTTTTTGGAAGATTATTCACGTTAATAATTTTTTTTCTTGCACAGCAAGGGTTAACAGCAAACTAAACCTCAATATACATTACTCTGATTCTGCAGTTTACAGAAATACCCCATATGTGGTGGTAAACGTCTCTATGGGTTTGTGGCAGTGGTCAGAAGGAAAGGAGCGCCATACGGATTTTGGAGGCAGATTTTGCTAGAATGGTTTTTAGGCACCATTTTGTAATTGAGAGACCCTGACGTACTCCTACAGTGAAAACCCTCAAAAAGTGACCCTATTTTGGAAACTACACCCTTCAAAGAATATATTAAGGGATGTACTGACCAATTTGACCCCCTAAGCGTTTTACAGAATTTGGAAACACTTGGCTGTGAAAATCAAAAGTTTCATTTCTTACAATAAAATGTTGCTTTAGCCCCAAATTTTCACAAGGGGTAACAGGAGAAAAGCACCCCATAATTTGTTACCCATTTTCTCCTGAATACGGCAACACCCCTTACGTGGTGATAAACTGCTGTGGGGGTACATGGCAGGACTCAAAACAGAAGGAGCGCCATATGAATTTTTCAGCACAGATTTTGATGGATTGGTCTGTGGGAGCCATTGGTTTTAATTTTATTATTTTATTGTCTTATGTGGGGGCTCATTTTTTGCGGGATGAGGTGATGTTTTCATTGGTACCATTTTGGGGTACATAAGACTTTTTGATTGCTTGCAATTACACTTTTTTTTGACGAGATGACGATTTGATTGGTACCATTTTGGGATTAATACTAGAGATGAGCGAGCACTAAAATGCTCGGGTGCTCGTTCTTCGAGTCGAACTTTTCCCGATGCTCGGGTGCTCGTTTCGAGTAACGAACCCCATTGAAGTCAATGGGAGACTCGAGCATTTTTTGCAGGGGACCAAGGCTCTGCCTAGGGAAGGCTGGGTGAAAACCTGGAAACCTCAGAAAATGATGGAAACACCATGGAAATGGACAGGAAACAGCAGGGGCAGCATGCATGGATGCCTCTGAGGCTGCCTAATCCCACCATTACCCCAAATTCACCTGCAACAGCCTGGTGGTTACCCTCATGGCAATTGTGCTCACCAAGACCAAGAAAGACGAGGCACATGCCCATCACATGTTAGGGAAGCACCCAACTAGGTGCAACGAAGGTCCATCACCGCCTACAGGTGACACCACTGCTCATGCTGGCACTGCTGTGCTATCCCCCGCCCCATGACGCAGGCATAAGCCTGACACAGCATGGTGACAGCATACTGACTCCAACAAGTGACCAAGTTAGATTGAGGTAGCAGTCAAATGTCTGTAGGTGAGCCTCCCAAAAATTTGTTTTGGAGTGTCCGAAGTTGACCCTCCTAAAAAATTGTTTAGGAGTGTCTGTAGTTGACCCTTCTGTAAAATATTTTTTTTGTTTTTCCTGTTATTAGTTTATGTACAACCCATGGCTGGCATGGTGGGAATATATAGGTTTTGCGTCACAGACGGTCCACTGCACCGTTACATTTTCTTCATCATTGCCCCAATTACTTTTTCACCAACTGTTGTCTGACAATGATAAAGGGGAAGGTGAATCCACTGCCGAAGAAAAGTGTCATCCTCCTACAATTCTCCACCTGTTCTCAATTGAAAAGGGAATGTTCTTGCCGTGGCCTTCCTCATAGTGGCCACTTCTGCGGACGACAGAGGTGGTGTACCTACTGACAGCCTGACGGAACACGATGGCAGACGGGGAGACACTCCCTCATATAAAATTGTTTTGGAGTGTCTGCGGTTGACTCTCCTGTAAAATAGTTTTCTCATTTTTTTTGTTTTTCCTGTTATTAGTTTTTGTACAACCCATGACTGGCATGGTGGGAATATATAGGTATTGCGTCACAGACGGTCCACTGCACCGTTACATTTTCTTCATCATTGCCAATTACTTTTTCACCAACTGTTGTCTGACAATGATAAAGGGGAAGGTGAATCCACTGCCGAAGAAAAGTGTCATCCTCCTACAAGTCTCCACTTGTTCTCAATTGAAAAGGGGATGTTCTTGCCGTGGCCTTCCTCATAGTGGCCGCTTCTGCGGACGACAGAGGTGGTATACCTACTGACAGCCTGACCGAACACGATGGCAGACGGAGAGACACTCCCTCATGTAAAATTGTTTTGAAGTGTCTGCGGTTGACCCTCCTGTAAAATAGTTTTCTAATTTTTTTTGTTTTTCCTGTTATTAGTTTATGTACAACCCATGGCTGGCATGGTGGGAATATTTAGGGAAGCACCCAACTAGGTGCAACGAAGGTCCATCACCCATGCCCATGCTGGCACTGCTCTCCTATCCCCAGCCACACGATGCAGACATAAGCCTGACACAGCATGGCGGTGACACCAACAAGTGACCAAGTTAGATGAGGTAGCAGGTGAGCCACCCAAAAATTTAGCCTGACGCAGCATGGCGGTGACAACAGAGTGACCGAGTTAGACTGAGGTAGCAGGAGGTGAAGCACGGATGGTAATTCGAAGGTGGAGGAGGAGGGGTTGGAGGAAGTGGCATAGTAATTCTGAGAAACCGTGAACGAGGTAGGCCCCGCAATCCTGCAAGTGGGCAGTACATGAGCGGCCCCAGGGTCAGACTCGGTCAGAGTGACCGAGCTACACGATGGTAGCAGGTAGAGCACATTAAAAATTTAGCGTGGCCCTGTATGTGAACGTTGAGGGCTTGTGCATGTAGGTGGGCTGAACTTTTTTTCTGCTTGTGCTCCAACGTCTGCTGTAATGACAGCTGAACGTTGCGCAGGGACACATTGGTGGACAGTGTGGAGGATCATGGAGGCGAAGGGGTGGTTTTACGGTGGGAGGCGCTCGTGCCGGGGTCCTGGGCTGGGGGTTGACTCGCAGAGGCAGCGAGTGACACCGGGGAAGGAGCAGTGGTGGGACCCGCATGAGGGGAACGGATGGCCTTTGTTCCATAGTGTTTAGCAATCGCATACCTGCGCATGCTGGTGGTGGTTAGGCTGGTAGTGGTGGAACCCCCACTTAAAAATTTGGCATCAACTGGTATGGCTGTCAACATTGAGCTCGAACTAGTGGGGCATGTGTGGTATCGATTCTTCTCAGTTTAAAATCGTATACGTCCCCTATCTTGGGACCATATATTTCATGGATTTTTCGAACACGAAAAAGGAAAAAGAGCCTGCTCTGGCCAGGGGAGTGTCTTTTCTACTGCAGCTAAGGGGACGTGTCCATACTCTGCCTATCACAGGTCAGGAGCCAATTAAAAGAGGAACCAAAAAAAATCAGTATAATATCTAATACGTCCCCTATCCGGGTAAATTGTTTGGAGAGAGGGCCTGTAGGTGGGGGGCAGGCTGGGGGGAAGGAGGTTGAGCTGGAAGAGCCAGAGGAGTGCCCCCTTGGCTAGCGTGTGTGGTGATGACAACAGCCGGATGGAGTTCGAATGACGACACAGGACCCCAACTTAAAAATTTAGCATCAACCGGTACGGTTGTCAACTCTGAAATTTGTCAAGTGGGGCATGTGTTGTATGCATTCTTCTCAGTTTAATACCGTATACGGCACCTATCCGGAAAAATAGATTGGAGAGAGAGAAAAAGAGGAAAAAGACGTATTTTTAAAAGTGACGTTCAGTATAGATCAGATAAAGAGAAAGAAAGGATTTTATGAAATGGATTTGTATCACTGAGAGCAAAAGAACCTATTTTATTACGTGACGTGCAGTATAGATCACTTGGAGATAAAAAGGGGAATGTGCAGACTTTGGCTGCTATAGTGCAAACCACTATGGTGGTCACAACAGAGTGAGCGAGTGACACTGCGGGAGCAGGCGAACCACATAAACATTTTCCGTGGCCCTGTATGGCGGCAGTGACAACAGAGTGACTGAGTTAGTATGCGGTAGCTGGTGAAGCACCCAAAAATTTAGCCTGACACAGCATGGCGGTTACACCACCAATGAGAATGCAGTGAAATGGCTTTTGTTGAGCTTCCAAAAATTTTTTTCTTTTCGGAGTACATAAAGTCTTTTAAGTGTCGGTACTTGCGCCTCCTGAAAAATTGTTTTGCACTGTCTGTTTGACGCTCCTGAAACATTGTTTTACACTGTCTGTAGTTGACACTGCGGAAAAATTGTTTGGAGAGAGGGCCTGTAGATGGCCCTCCCAAAAAATTGTTTAGAGAGAGGGCCTGTAGGTGGACCTCCGGAAAACATTGTTTGGAGGGAGGGCCTGTAGGGGGACCTCCGGAAAAATTGTTTGGAGAGAGGGCCTGTTGGTGGACCTCCGGAAAAATTGTTTAGAGAGAGGGGCCTGTAGGTAGACCTGCGGAAAAATTTTTGGAGAGAGGGCCTGTAGGTGGCCCTCCGGAAAAATTGTTTAAAGAGAGGGCCTGTAGGTGGACCTCCGCGAAAAATTGTTTGGAGAAAGGGCCTGTAGATGGCCTCCGGAAAAATTGTTTGGAGAGAGGGCCTGTAGGTGGACCTCCGGAAAAATTGTTTGGAGAAAGGGCCTGTAGATGGCCCTCCGGAAAAATTGTTTGGAGAGAGGGCCTGTAGGTGGACCCCAGGAAAAATTGTATGGAGAGAGGGCCTGTAGGTGGACCTGCGGAAAAATTGTTTGGAGAGGGGGCCTGTAGGTGGACCTCCGGAAAAATTGTTTGGAGAGAGGTCCTGTAGGTAGACCTGCGGAAAAATTGTATGGAGAGAGGGCCTGTAGGTGGACCTGCGGAAAAATTGTTTGGAGAGAGGGCCTGTAGGTGGACCTCCGGAAAAATTGTTTGGAGAGAGGGCCTGTAGGTGGACCTCCGGAAAAATAGTTTGGAGAGAGGGCCGGTAGGTGGACCTCCGGAAAAATTGTTTAGAGAGAAGGCCTGTAGGTGGACCTCCAGAAAAATTATTTAGAGAGAGGGCCTGTAGGTGGACCTCTGGAAAAATTGTTTGAAGACCTCCTGAAAAATTGCGGAAAAGAGTGCCAGTTGGACCTCTAAAAAATGGCGTTTTTTTGGTCAGCGTTAGGCAAAGACGACAAGGAGGAGAAGTAGGAGGAGTAGGGAAGAGGAATCGGGTACATGAGTAATGTAAATCTTTAGCTGCTTTCCCCCGTAGGAGATTTGAATTCCGGTGAAATCCAGGCTTTGTTCATTTTAATAAGCGTCAGCCTGTCAGCGCTGTCAGTTGACAGGCATGTACGCTTATCGGTGATGACACCACCAGCTGCACTGAATACCCGCTCTGACAGCACACTAGCGGCAGGGCAGGCCAGCACCTCCAAGGCGTACAGCGCCAGTTCCGGCCACGTGTCCAGCTTTGAAACCCAGTAGTTGTATGGAGCAGAGTGATCGCTACGGACGTTGGTATGGTCAGCTAGGTACTCCCTCACCATCTTTCTGTACAGCTCCCCCCTACTCTGCCTAGACTGGGGACAGGTGACAGTGTCTTGCTGGGGTGACATAAAACTGGCAAAGGCCTTGGAGAGCGTTCCCCTGCCAGTGCTGGACAAGCTGCCTGCTCGCCTCCTCTCCCCCGCTACTTGGCCCACAGAACCATGCCCTCTGCCGCTAGTGGCGTCAGATGGGAAGAATTGTTTCAGCTTGTGCACCAGGGCCTGTTGATATCTATTCACTCTCATATTCCTTTCCTCTGCAGGGATGAGAGTGGAAAGGTTCTTGCTTGTACCGTGGGTCCAGGAGAGTGAACACCCAGTAATCGGTGTTTGAAAAAATTCTTCTAACGTAAGGGTCACGGGATAGGCAGCCTAACA